>JAEBDU010004028.1:0-17201 GCA_016802625.1 Heliconius numata | reverse complement strand
AATACTCTAGATAAGATCTCTTTCGATATTTTAGAAAATTTATTTTTGTATTGCTTATTAATTGTAATATTTATTTTGATTTATGTATAACAAATCCTTATTCAAGGAGGTGAAAAGGACTTGCGATGCATTATTACTTGATGAATTTTTAACATTTAGGAAGATCAGTCAAGTACGGATCCAACTAGCCCACCGAGAAGTCCACTGGAGGGGCAGTGGAGGAGCCCACTTAATATCTCTATGTGATGTTGAAGTCTTGACAGATGGACAGACTGACAACAATGCTCAGTTATTCTATAAAAGTCTAATTTTTCTTATCAGGTACTTACTAATATTTTATTATATTATTTGTACATTTACTAGCTTACTCATTAAGCATTAGCGTGTAATATAATATAAATCTCGATGCTTAGCACACATTATGTACGGTCGTTAGACTTTACCCCTGAGTACACTTCCCTTTACATGCAAATACACAAGATTGTGCATCAATAACAGGTTTGTGGGTTGTCTGAATTGATCATTATGTATGGCAGTTTCATGATAATAGATTTTGTAGCTTAGTAGCTTATTTCAACATGGAAAGCAAGGAAAATGCATGTATATTTCATTTTCATAATTTCATATAGGTATTATATTTATTGTGTCCACTAAATGTATGCCTATTTCTAGTTGCAGCTTGGATTGAATGCCGGTACTATAATTCTATCTATAATATCGCTTCATTCAAAGATAACTAACAAGTAATCCATAAGCGTTGGCAGTTTTAAAGATACCACATAGCGTGGTTCCTCCAGGGTTGGGTGGTGGTTTACGCCGTGCTTTCAATCATTCGAGTCAGTCTATCAATACATATAATGAAAATGTAACTGATCGCTGTCTGTACATCATTTGAACTTCACTTCAGGTAAGTTCGTTTGATAATATTTAATAACATAATAGGAGTTCTTATACGTTGTGTAACTAGTTACAATTTACCTAATCGATGTTAAATAAATGAGTGCTACAGTCGCCAGCACTCATGTACCAAGCCTAAAAGGTTATTTTATTAAATCCCAAAACACGAAAATGTTAATTATTATAATCTAACCCCACGGCAACGAGCTAACTTCATGTTTTCTTTTAATTAGCTTATTTAGATCATTATCTTGGGAGGATAATGTTATGAGACTACTAAAATGAAAGAAAACAGAAATAATCTTATACTATTAACCCGGCGTCATGGGGGTGGAACGTTGGAACACGGGTGCAGGGGCTGGGTTATTATTACTCGGGTTATTATTAGACCAGTCGCCAGGCCTGTTACGGCCCAAGAGTTCTAGGGTGTAACTGTTTAAAGATGACAGGTTATGGGTTCGATTCTATTCGAGGAAATTAAAATAAGTTTAATTATTAAGTTCGTTAAGAATTACTAAGGTACGTCATTCTTCTACTTTTTTGCGGCCCATTATTATTAATACTACAGAGAAAATATGAAAACACGAAAAAATAATGCAGTAATACATAACAACCATAAACTAATTAAGCTGGTGCTAATTTGACTCAGCCACCAAGACGCTGGGTTAAGTACTTTTTTCGTTATTTTAATGCATTTATTATGTAAGACTTAAATAACTTTAAGTACTGTTTCGTTATTTTAATACATTTATTATGTAAGACTAAAATAACTGTATGTAAAAAATATAAGGAATAAATAACACGATTATAAAATAATCTATTTAACAGTTTTTGTTCTGTCTATTTGTATTTGCAAATAATTTAATATGTAACATAGTTAGCATGTATTATTATTATTTTTAAAGAATTTGTCTTTATACCGCAATTATATCATCAGTAAATAAAATTCAAATTAATCTCGCATAAATATTTGTATAAGGACTTGGCATCTAAAGATTATTAAATTATTTTTTCAATTACTAAATATATTCAAGATTTAATATAATCAATCTTTGCTGGTTTATATCGTGTATTGTTTTAAATGAAAAAAAAATATTATCTCCACCTATAACCCCCACACAGCAGAGTAGAAAGAGATTGAAGGAAGGAGAGAGCGTAGGTTACGCACGCGTACGGCAAATTCTGGAGGCATTACATGTTGAGTGCCGGAACTTGACGCCGCGTTTTGCCTCGACACCAAAGCAAAGAAATTAAAAATATAAAATAAAAATTTATTACCTCGAGTGGGGATTGAACCCACAACCAGGCGCTTTTACAGCCACACACTTGTGCCCTGCGCCAGGACTGGCCTCACTCAATTAAAAAAATATTAGAAAATAAGTTTTATGTAAAATAAAATTATTTTCTTATCGACACGTTTTATTCTAAAAGCGTTAACTAAGCCGATGTTAAGAAAATTCACTAAATTCTCAATAGCTTACTTAATCGGGACTTTAGTGAAGTACCCACTTTCTTATTCCCTATTGAATATAGAATTAATTCCGTTCAAGGACCGTTCTTGTTATTCTAAAATTTACCAAGAATATATATCTACCCTCCATATCAAATATATTATTAAATACAAACTTGTACGAAATAATATATTTATTTACTTAGTTCTCATCCTTAATTTTGAACTTATAATACAAATTCAAAATATTCTTTATTTTGACTTTATTATTCTTTCAAAATATTATTATAAGCACTTTTGAATCGTCGAATGAACATATAAAAAAAAATATCACCGGTCAGAAGGCAGTTCTGCTGAGAAGAGCTGGCAACAGTCGCTCTTTTCAATGTTAATATTATAATTTAATTGTAACATAAACTGGCAACTATCCTGCATGACATTCAATAAACATTAATTCCGTACATCTTTATCCTGTAAATATTCTTGAACAATGTAATATGCTTTAATTTTTAGTATTATTTTACAGATATTTTAAATTGTTGTGGTATCAAACTTAGACGGTTTTTTTACATTCACATTGTACCCCGCACAAAGCAACGTAGGCAGTGGGAACCTTGGAGCTTAATATTAAGATACTCCGTTCCGATTCAGACACTTCCGTTGCCGACTTTCTACCGAATTCTCGAGTGGCGGAACTCGATGTGCGGAGAAGATGAAAATAATAAATAGATATTTCATTTCCTAGCATGGGAATTGAACCCACAACCTATCGCGTTTACAATCACACGCTTATGTCCCTGGACCACGATTGGCGTCAAATGTGAAACTACGACAGAAAATTAAAACAGGCTCTATTGTAGTTATTTACAGGCCCCGTGCCTTTATAAAGATTTTATTAATTTAAATCATATTACAATACCAACTATTTATGTAACAAGACTCAATTTGATGATTCCATTTTAATAAAACGAAATATATGATTCCGAAATACATAAAATCTGATCAAATTAATAGTCACAGTAATTAATAACTCATGAATAATGAAATAGGTCGGTTTGGATTTATATTTCAATCGTAAATGTAAATATTTTCAATTTTCATTTATAATATTAACCACCTGACTTCGTATTACAGGGTTATTTGTTATAGAATGTACATCGTTTTTAACAGAAGATTAGATAGACGAGGTCGGAGAGCGGAGACTAGCGACGGTTTTTAAATTTTTAATGAGGTTCTCCTCCAATTGGTTGCTGTAGAATTAACATTAATAATAACTGCATCATGTACGTAAGATGTAAGTAAGGCTATTTTTGTGATACATTTTATTGAAAAAAGAAATTTTGCAACTTATTCAAATATAATTTATTTGATTTAGCTCTCAAAGAACTAATGCATTATACTGGAATATAAATCATACAAGACATACATATTTTCAAACATCAATATAAAGGAATAGAGTGCAAAGTATTATTAAAAAATCATCTATCATTTCGTTATGCAGTAGACAAGATTGCTTAAGTCGTTAGCTTTGAAATTGTGCTACATAAATTTGTATTTTAATTTCGCTCTGGTATGGAGGCAAAGGGTGGCGTTGAGTTCCGCCACTCAATACATAATGCCTCCAGAATACGGCAGAAAATGGAAAACGGAGTGTCTTAACCCTAGATTCCCTCTGCCTATCCTGCTGTGTACAGGTAAAGCGTGAAGCTGATTTAATTTAATTTTTTAAATTACGATTAATTTTGACAGAAAACAGAAATTAATTTTGTCTAATAATTACATAGCACGAATAGAAATTTCATATATTAGTTGCAGTATAATTGAAAAACATGATGTATTAGTTAATGCCGGTTATAGACATTGGAATGTAATTATAGCAAATGTGTGTCATACATACACAGTGCACTCTCGTCCTATGCATATTACATTTTTATATAACGTGTACAGTGTACACATTAAAATTGCAAATGTTATTACGGTTCACTTTAATATCTTGAAGCCGAGTGTTAGATTTCAGAATGGCTAAATCTTTTTCCATAATATAATATGATAAAAAGAAATTACCTAGCATATTTTTAACGTATTTTAAGTGTAATGCCATACTTAGGAAATAAAAATACTTTTTTAATTATAATATTAATACGTTTTTGTTCGGATCCACTGCTGGTCATAAGCTTCCCAGAGTGTGTCAGAGGTCCCAGTTCTCCTCCTTCCGCATCTAGTCTAAACTAGAAACCTTCTTTAGATCGTCGGTTCATCGAGCGAGCGCCGTACGCTACGCTTGCCAAGACGTGGTTCTCTAGGACTCGTTTAACCCAACGGCCTTCGGTCCTTCGACAGACGAGTCCAGCCCGCTGCCACTTTAACATACTAATATTGCGGAAGAATATAATATAAGAACAATGGTGTGTAGATGCCATCGTCAAAACAAATAATATTATTTGCTAACATTAATTGATTGGGGTTTCAAACATTTTTCATCTGTAAGCTAATTCATCGAGCACTACGATGAATTACAAATACTTCACTTCAAGTAAGTATATCACTTGAATAAGTTTATCTAAATTATATATTAATGAAATACAATTAATGTATGTGCCGTTATATTACTAAGGTTGGTGTATTGTTTGTGTTCAATAAGTTCTCGACGAATTGATATTACGATTTATACGTATGTCAATAGAAATAACATGTACAGATTAATTATAACTTTACGTAACTTTCCGGCCGGGATGTGACGAATGGAAGCTTTAGTCACTTTTTTAAAATTATTATCTGTTTAAAGCAAGCGGAGAAAAATATAAGCTTTTATGTCCGTGACATATGTCACATTAATTCATATTTATTTTCAAAGATAATAAAATTAAATTCTTAATCTCATTAGATTATCTTTACTATAATCTCCTTTGGTAGAGACAACTAATGTAGAGTCAAAGCTAAGCGTTTCTTGTATGAAATTGCTATAAAATAGTATTTATATATAGGGATATAAAAACATTGGCTTTTTTATTTTACTTGTTTTTATTTAAGTTTTCTATATACATTTTTAAATATGTATAATACACATATATATTGTACTACGGTATTGCATAAAATACATAAATAGTTTCAGCTTGTGTCATTTTTCGACTGAATACCATAAGGAATCTTTGTGACTTCAAGCCATTTTCATTTCGAATAAAATTGGCCATAGTTCAAGTACGTAAAAGTCAACATATTTTACCTATTCAAAATCTGTAAGGCTTGGTCAGGAGAAATGGTAAAAATTCTTTCATTGTGCTTTGAAAATATTGGTTGAATTCCAAGTAGCATTTTAACGAAACAGTAAAGGTGCTATTACTTATATTTTATATGGAAATTTTAACGTTAATGTACATTGTAATGAGGCCGTCGAGGCGCAGTGGCACAGTGTGTGACTATAAATGCAGTGGTTGTGGGTTCGATTCTCACTCGAGGGATTGAATTATTTAGTATACAGAGTGTTTTTTATCTTTACCATTTTAAAGATAAGCACAGTTTTAACTACTATATCTAAACTAAAATCATTATGCCAAAAATGGCAAATTGATTTTTTTTGCCGACAGATCGGCAACGTTTGCTAGTATTTTTGTAGTAGATAGTAGGATGTCACGGTGAGAATGAAGAAGAACGTGTTCAGCTGGTTTGGGCACGTCGAACGATCTATGGTGGAAAAGTGAGCGGTAAGAGAGGTAGAGGGAGACCTCGATTGACCTCCGAAAACACAGAGATACTGGAGGAAGGTCACGTAAAAAGCATGAGGACCTTCGGGGAAGGGCATGTATGATGACAGTGGACGAGGCGAAAGAGGTATCTAGAGACCGTAGCGCTTGGCGCTCCGTTCTCTCTGACTACACCGCAAGAGATAAAGCGTAAAGCTGTGTTGTTGTTTGTTGTTGCTAAAAAATCAAAGAATTCATTACAGTAAACGAAAATAGTGAAGCATCGCCCCCGGTGCAAGGGGAAACGACGCCATTTTGAGGTTATTTTGCTGCGTACCGACATTTGAATTTCAAAATAAATTGTTTTTTGTTAAAATAAATTGTCAATTTCAACATGATTGAAATTGACGATTTATTTTAATTAAACAAAACACTTCATAGAATTGATAAATACATTTTTTTTAATAAATTGTGAACATTATATACAAAATGTATATTCATATTATTTGAAACAAACGACGTTGAATTGAATGGAATAATGAATGTGTTTGCTTAAAGAAGTTAATATGCATTTCGGCCTAAACGAAGACAAGTGAACGACAAGGTATCTAAACAATTATACTGTACATGTAAATTAATGTAAATTTTCACTAATTAAGTAAAATTCGTTTCTTATGTTTCATGCTGCCATTCTTTTAAATTATATTTGCAATATTTTGGCCCAAATAATTTTAGTAGCATTTTTGGCACATCATCCAACTGCAAACACCTTTACAGAAATATTGTACATGTATAATATCTTCTTAATATTTTTCAATATTCAAGAAATGTAACGTGCACGGACTTGGTTAACTTAGTGCAATAGCTGCAGGATATTATTGTTATTATGCTGTAGATATTATTTAAATTTAGCTTTTGTACTCGCCGTCGTGGAAAGTTTTTAAATATATGCAATAGTTATGGGTTCAAATTTCCGTGTTTTGGATGAATAATTTAAAAAAAATATTTAAATATAAAATTTGGTACTCTATTGAATGTATTGAATGTATTATTATTGTACTCTAATTATTAAAAAATATTAAAATGCTATAAAACTTATTAGAATGAAAAAGTTAGTGAACGTGCCTGTTGGAAATGCCGATAGCGGCTTTATCTGCACGTATTTCTGGTGAGCCTTTACAAATTTAGAACATTCAAAATATGCTCAGTTTTATGTAGTTGAACTCACGCCAAGCTTATTCGTAGTTAATAGTGGTTCCATGTGGTTAGGAGTTACACTACCGATGTTATAGCCTTCACAGCGTATTGGACGCTTCTAACGTTCGATTTATTCAAGTAGCTATTTGATATATAATAAAATTAATTATATATTATGGATGAATAGCGTCAAGTAAAGTATTTTATCTAGGGATAAAGTAAATCAAAAGTAAAAGGGTACTTCCGGCTAACCTACAACTATGAAATTTGGCAGCTAGTATCTACAGGTAGTACTAGTTGAGGAAAAAATCTGATATCTATACATTTGTGGTTATACCCTAAAAAATAATAGCTTTATATAGTTAAACACGCGTATTTCGACATTATAAAGGGAATCAAAATTAAAAAGGTAATTCTGGTTTACTAAGAATTATGAAATTTGGCAGCTAGCATCTACAAGTAGCACTCGCTAGTCAAGGAGAAAATCTCAAAAATATACATAAAAAATAAATAGCCTTAAAGGGGGGGCAAAATGTGTTGTATGTATATCAATCATATTTCCTTTATAATAAAATACATTTATTCTATACATATTTTTCTGCAATGCAATAAACTTAACATATAAGATGAAGGTTCTAATATTAGAAAAGAGTGATGGATTAGTCTAGGAGTATTTCACAGTGGAACGACATTTGAGAGTAAACGTTGAAATGTAAGACCAATATAGTAAATGAAAAATATATTCGAGTATCGAGCGAACGGCTTTTTAAACATCTCACTATTCATGATTTACGAGTATGTTCATTGATACTCGTAGATCCAAACTTTTGCATGTAGATAGATTACCTGCTGTTATCTGGCTTTATGTTGTATGTGCATCGAAAAAATCGAGCTAAGTATGGTATTTTCTATGGTTTATTATTTATTGAAAGTATTAATTTTCACCATAAAATTATTTATTCAAAATTACAATAAATTTTATAATTTCATTTCTTCGCTCTGATATCGAGGCAAAACGCGGCCTACAGAATTCGATGGAAAGAGGGTAACGGAATATCTTAACACGAGGTTCCCTCTGCCTACCCCGCTGTGTGCGGAATACAGCGTGAAGTAGTTTTGATTTAATTTTTTAATAAATTAATAAACTATTGGGGTGGTAGTTTAACTGTAAAGCCAACCTAAGGGCCTATAACTTAACTCATATGAGTATAAAATTGGGTTAAACAGTCTAAAAATATAAAAATAACAAAATGAATGTCTAATATGTATTATTTTCATACAAAATATTAACACATGTTTTAAATTACAATCAAATCGACCAATATAATTTAGCACTTCAATTTCAAATAATAATATAGCGTGCGCACGGAAACCGAAACTATATATAAGTTTTAGTAGGGTTCGCGTGATCTTCATTTGTAGCAGATGATTATACCCATTCATTGTAGCCGTGTTGTGCCCGCGTTTATTTCAATTAAGCTGGGATAATAGAAATTATGGTTTTGATTACATTTGTGCTTATTATTTACGGCGTAGAGTTGTGCCACTCAACACGCAATGCTTCCAGGATTCCGCCCATTCTTCCAGGTTCCCTCTGCCTACTCTACTGTGTGTGGAATACAGCGTGAAGCTGATATATTTACGAATATATTATTTTTGATATTTAGAAGCAAAAGAAATATAGCCTTTTTCTGTTTTGCAAGGAGTTGTCACTTAATTAGAAATATTTATTTGTTTGCTTTTGAGACCAGTCGTGGCGAAGCGGTACTAACGTTTTCTCTGGCATGTCATATATATAAACTTAATATTTAACAATACTTTTCTATCAAAATATATATTTGTATACAGAGAATAGAAAGAAAAGATGCACATTTTTTCACAACACTTTTTTTTACGTTAAATTTCTAAGCATTTCTCAGTTAAATTTATAACCCTGGCCCACGTTTCCATAGTCGTAAAGTAGCTGAAAAATTTATGTCGTCAGAAGGACAATTTATAGATCATTTGCTTTACGGTCTTAACCACTTACTTCGATTGTGTGGTAGTTACTAAACGGCTTTTAAAAATATTACCATTTTTAGTACTAAATATGGTAGACCTGGTAATTGTAGGAATTTGACTGGTGTCGTTTTTACGTCTATCCCGTTAAAGTTGCCCGATTGAAGATTAATTATTGCTGTTTGGATTATAAATAAATTCTTTAATCATTTCTATTATCGTCTTGTATTGGTTAAGTATGAATCCTTTGTTTAAGTATGATATGGTAACACTTATGGTAATTTCTTTTTTTTTTACTAAAGAAAAGCCTAAATTATAATATATTTGTGGTTTTTTTTATATCAAAGATTTCTCATGAGCAGGCAGGTTCTATGTTCGATTCCCACTCGAGGAATTGACATTTAATTTTGGTTTCCTAACGCTTGTAACGAGGCAAAGCACGACGTTGAGTTCCACCACTTAACACGCAATTCCAGAATTCCTCCAGCGGATAGTGAGGTACGGAAGTGTCTTAACGGAAATGGAGTGGCTCAACAATAGGTTCCCAGGTCCCCTCTGAATACCGTGCTTTCTGCAGGATACAGCGTGAAGCAAACAAAACGAAAATAAATATAAAACGCTGCAGTCTCTTTTGTAAATTGTGCCTAAAATTTTATTCATTTATCATAAATAATATTTAATATTGTATAGTGGCGTGTAGTAAACGATTCTCGCACCTTATTACGGCTGGCACCTGATAATATCAGCGCTACTGATTAATTAAGTTTCATAGTATTATTTCGTTAGTCTCTTGACGTTCAAATTGACCGTAAAAGACGATGTTTTAAATATACGAAAGAAAGACTTTTAGTAAAGTTACAATAAGCAATTATTTTGGACGTTGGACTTGTTTTGGTTCTTTTGCAATTTATGCTGGAAATGAGAGGTCCCAGACGATTGGCGAGGTGCAGTCATCGTGCCTTTGTAGAATTATCTATCTAATAAGGCTATCAGCTTGGGTAGTAATGATAGCTAAAATATTAGCGAGAAAAATGCAAGAGAGATCCGAAAGGCTGTTGTAGGAGGCTCAAGGAGGCTTGAGACCTGGAAGAGGTTGTATGGATCAGATCTTTAACCAATAAGTTATGTGGTCTATGGAGATGCGACCTCTTCGTAGGATATACGAAGTCACCTTAGGTGATCGAATCTGCAATGAAGATATACACAAATTGGAAGGACTAGCAAGAGGTTTGCGCACGTCGAACAAACGAGTGATGAAAATTAATGAAATGGCAAAAAAATAATAATGATGGAAACCCTTCGGAAGGCATAGATGAAGAGGTTGATGACAGTGGACGAGGCGAAAGAGGTATGTACTCGTAGAGACCGTAGCGTATGGCTCCGTTCTCTCTGACTACCCCCCTACGGATACATCGTGAAGCTTAATAAGTAAGTAAATAAGGTAGGTATGTGAAAAATCTCAGTTTCATTACCAAAATAATGAAATCGACAATTAACATATATATAGCAATTAAGCTAATCGCTATACTAACCTAACAAATTACATTTTTGTATATCAGGTTGCCATGGCACAGTTCCAAAACAAACCAAGCCTCAAATAGAGAGTAATTTGAGTTTATATTAGACAAAATTCTCATGTACCTCTAATAACTTATTTATAATTTAAATGATAACGCATGCGCCGGTAGTATATAATCATTAAATAAATGAAAATATTTACATAGCTTAAATATATCTTAGTACGACCACGCAATGCTACGTAAATAACATTACTTACTTATAACAATTTAATTAAATTTATTTAACCCAATTAAAAGTGCTGGATGTTTATTGAAGAAAATCCATTTGAGTTTAGATTTTCTCAACAAGAGACAACATCGTTAACAAACGTCAGAATCATTTAGCGTCTCCGTCTTGAAAAGTTTCCGGTGACATGAAAACTGTATGAAACCTCGCTGAAAGAGGTTACAATACAATATCCTCCTTTTATTACACAAGAGAAATACATTTTACATTTTTAAATATAAATTGTTGTAAAAAAATACATTTAAAAATAGAAAAACAAAAAACACTCTTCCGAGGGTGGACAAGAGTCCAAGCCATCGGTGGCTAGGGCTCCAGAGAGAGGAACCTCTTCATAATACGCGCCATCTCTAGTAAAACTGCTTATTAGCTACTTAATAATATGTTACCCTTACAAAACCATTTTATCAATCAGTGTTTTGTAAAAGTTTTCTTGACAATATTATGGAATACGATATCAGAAGGGTTAACCTTATTATATGCGCGCGGGATACAGCGTGAAGCCGATTAGATTATTTTGAGATCGAAGGTTGAATAATTGTGTTCTAGGCAGAAATATGGACTACTTGAATGTCATAAAACAGTGACATCTCCAAGAAGTGTTAGCAAACTTACCCACAATTTTAGCCATATAGTTGTACTAAATTTTATACAGCCGTAGTTGAAAATTTTAGACTGTAGTTTCTATTCAAAGTGGGTTAATGCACTGGAACAATTTGAACTTAACCGTTAAGCCAGTCTTGTGTAGTACAGTGGGACATTAGCATAGAAATGGAGCCGCGGCCGAGGTGGAGCGTGAACGCTATCACTTGTAATTAAGCTGTCCACGCCTGTCCAGCCCGGATAATTTTCACCTACGCCGGCCGATGTAAAGCGATTAACCCTAAAGTTTGAAAGTCAATAGTTCTCAATTTGGTAGAAAATTTAATAAATGTGATGTATTGATGTATCACTTAACTTGGTAACTTGAGTCTTAATGGGAGAGCTAGATAAATACTATTTGTCCTTAATTCTCATTTTGGTTCTTGTTAAGGCGTACATAATATTCCGTGTTGTGCGTAGGCCGCGAATAATATAAATGTATATTAAGATCTAAAAACTTTTTATAATTAGTTTGTAGCTCTTATTTTTCAGAATTCTTATCTTTTATTTTATGGATATGTTTTATCACTTTCAGCACATTTAATCATCTTCAACCATCAGTTCAGCGATATCATCAGAAAATGGCTACAAGAAGCAAATAAGTGCTTATTTTAACTATTTTACATTTAAGTAAAATTATAATTTATAATTTTCCTTAGTCTTCAAATCTATATTCATTATTTTGGAAATAAACTTGTTTAGTTTGTAAACTTTATAATAAATCATAGTTTTCTTTAGGTAATTAAGCTTGAATACAGTTCAAGTTGCACGCGAATCGTGCCGTAAATACGTATTTTATGAAGTAATATCTTTTCGTTCTATTCTAGTAAAATAGAACGAATTCATAATAAAAACAATTACGTTTTAATCATGAAATTCCGTTTGAGATAAGTTTCGTTTGTTCTTCAAGAGATAATTTAACACAGAATTGAAAACAGGCGGTGATGATTATTATTTTGTATTGTATATTTAAGCCTAAATACACAATAGATCAAATCAAAATATCATAGCTTCACACTGTATCCTACACATATCAGGGTATACAGAGAGAACCTAGTGTTGAAACACTCCGTTCCCCACTTTCATGTTGAGTGGCGGAACTATACGCCGTGCCTTCTTACCAGAGTGAAGAAATGAAAATATTAAGAATTATAAATCATTCTCCTGATTGGGAATTGAACCAACAACCATCGCGTTACACAAACACTCTCCCCTGCGCCACGCCAGCCTCAATATTTTAAAAGATTTGCTTAAAAGCCTCCGGAATTTTTTGACACTATATTCCAAAAAACGTTGTTAATTAAATTGTAAAATTATTACAATCTTCTATTTAATTATCTTTGGAAGTACCAACGTACAAGTACTTGATAATGATTTCATTAATATTCATCCAGTCTGTACTCTCTTACCCTCTTTAACGTAAGTTTATATTTTGAGTAGGACATTAACAACTTGTTAGTTTTAATTAAGATCACCTGACCTTAGCGAGTGCTGGTTATCTTCAATAAAACAGCTAATATAATCTAGAGAAGACAGCTGTCTGGCTGTCTAGGCGTAGTCTCGTTATTTTTCAGTTACATTATTCATCGTGTCGTGAATGATGTTCCTCTTAATAAGAATCCAAGCTGGCCACATTTTCATTTATATGGCTATAAATATTCTATTATAATTTATATGGCAAAACTTGTTCTAATATAGTCATATATATATTAGAATTTAATACATATGCCTATGTTAGAACAAGCTTGGCCTACATTTTCTTTATATGGAATTCACTTTCTGTTATTAGCTCTTTCTAAAACGTGATAGACGAAATGAATAAAAGCAAAAATTGCGGTCTTTACTTTTTCCCTTTGTATTTTTGCTGTTTTTATATTGTGATATTTTACGAAGTATTTTAAGGCTGGCTTTTAGGCTTCATCTTATAAATAATTATATACTCTACTCAGTCTTTATATCTGAAATTTTCAAGGAAATAATTTACTAAAATCTCTCAGGGAGTATTTTTAGCTATTTTATAATAAGAAAATAAAACTATAAAAAAAATATTTGAAAATATTTACTTGTATATTTTTTTATTACCTACTAAATTTTATAATTAAAAAATATGTTTGTTAGAGAACAGTGACTGAAACTACTAGTATGACGTTTTTTATATAATTTGGTGGGTAGTTTACTGACGGTACTTGACAATAGATTATTGTGAGACAGTATAGAAAACGTGCGTCAGTAGTGCGGGTGTACTTCCGAGTGGTTCCGACTGTGCTGGTGGTGCACACTGACCAAGTTAACCGCGAATGACGACTAGGCTCTGACAGCAGCGACGGCATCAGCTCGTAATTCTAATCATGGGTACTCAATCCTCTGAAGCATATAAGGCGGCTCATATTTCGGTGCGGTCCATCATTGCTCGCGGTGCATCATGCAGGTATGTAAGCTCAGATTTAAATTTAATTTAAATAAGTAATCATGTTAAATTTAAAATAAATCTATGAGTTCTAAAGATTATTTTAGTAAATGGTGGTCTATGGCATAATTGAGAGAGTATACAAATTAATTAAATTAAATATCAATAATAGTAATTGACAGATCTACCTTCAGTATATGTGAAATAAAACAATTCGTTGTAATTATTGTAATAAATTAAGCTATAGTGATCACACATATATTATGAACTTAAAATAATTAATAATTATCATCAAACTTCACTTGGTAAGTTCGTTTCATATTTAATAGACGGAATTGGTTATTAATATTTTGTAGGTATAATAGGTTACGTCATAAGGACCCTATGGTGACAGTATGTCATTTCCATGTCAGATGTTTCCGACGAAGAGTTTGTTGTAAGTGTAGTTTGTTTTAAAACGAAATAAATAAATACACGGTATATTTATGTCAGAGGTAATCCATATTTGGTCATTTTGATGTCTTATAATAGGAACACTGTTCTTTATTACTGACATAATATTGCCGTTATGATATATCTTTTCTTATATTTGGATATTTGTGTGGAAGGAGAAGAGTAACCTAATTATTATTTTATTATACTTTTGTAAACTGAACCATTTAGGAGAGGTACAAAAGCTTAAGCACGAAAAATGATTTGAAATCCACGTCGAATCGTTCAAGCAGCATTTGCAATAAAACAGCTAAATTAAATTAAAATTCCCTCTCAATTGCAGCCTAGATGCGCTACTACTATATAAATAACTAAAGAACATAATAATAGTTATCTTATACATAAATGAATCATACCATATCTAACATTATATGAAAGTTACTTTTTTTTCATTTACTTGTTTGGAGACGATTTTATTCGT
Source organism: Heliconius numata (assembly GCA_016802625.1). Lineage (NCBI taxonomy): Eukaryota > Metazoa > Arthropoda > Insecta > Lepidoptera > Nymphalidae > Heliconius > Heliconius numata. The sequence continues at coordinate 2,214 of JAEBDU010004028.1, read as the reverse complement.
CTACAAATAAATGAAAAAAAGTAACCTGTTGCTACTTTATTTCTCTATTATGAGAGCTCCCATTACGTCTTGCAATGCTTTTAAAATCTCATTCCGATGGTCGTGAGTACATTTAATTACACGCTTGCGTCAATTTGGTGGTTTGCCAACAGGCTTCAGTAAATCACATACTGCCAGGCATTTGGGGGAGAATGGCCTTTAAAATACAAGGATTATGGACCATAACAGTTTAACGGTATAAGTCAAAAAGCCTACATTGTTAACGTTAAGTCACGCTCCTGGTTCGCACAGGTGTGACTCGAAATTAGAATGAGCGGGATCGCCCGCACATTTCGTGAATGTAACGCATACCAAATAGCTAACTGGAGTATGTGGGTTTTGTAAATTTGTATTTTCATTTTCATACAAGGCATATTGGATGACATTTATTTTGGTTTTTTTTTTAAGTTTTTTGTATTATTATTTAAATTGAATGTGGCATTTGTTGGCATGCATAGTAAGTAAAGGAAAGCTGTAATAGTAATTGTAAAATATTATTATGAAACCCGGCTTTATAATAAACTAAGTTTAGATATAAAGAGATGTAAATTTTACTAAAACAATCAATAAGGTATATCGTTAGCGCTCGTTCTACCTCTTTCCTTGAGTAATTAATAAGATGCAAAGAGTAATTATAATAAATTGGTTATATATAATGTGTAACAGTTTTCTTATAATTTATAACCAATTTTCGTTTTATCTCAGAGTTAATTATCTTTTTACTATACATATATTAATAACAAATTAATACTTAATGTTAGCATAATTGTACTTTAATTTCATAATTCTAAAATGTTATTTTATTTTTAAACCTTAGGGGATTGAAACAGCACGAGGTCTAAAGGAAAATATTGTACAAACCAATGTTAAGTGAAATGAAATGAAAGCTTAGTAAATGCTTTACAATAATGGCATCCTTCCAGCTTCACATTTAAGACGTTTCCATTTTTCATAACGAGTACGACTCGGTGGAATTTCACTTACAAAGTTTACCATACAAAAATAAAACAGTTTTAAATATTAGAAATATTATGTATTTAAATAAACATCTTGTTTTTATATTAACGTATGTTTATAAAGTAAATAGATAAATTCTCATGAGGTTTTTTTATTCGCTAAACTATAATTATAACAATTGCCTAACATGATCAAACGTATGTGTATTTTAAATAATATTAAAATAAAATATTCATTTAGAAAATCTTTTTAAAAATCTTTTTAGATATTTATATGTATTAGATGGGTTGTGCAAAAGTCTTTAATCCGCCATTTTGTGGCGGTGGCCATTTTAGATTAACAACAATACTGATTACATGTGAATTTTATTGTCATCAGAATTGAATTCGTAATTAAAATTTCAGTTAAATATCCAATTTAGCTAAATTTCCGAAAGAGTCTACTAAGAAGTGGGTCAAATTGGGCTTGCAAGATTTCACACACACTAACAAGTTAAAAAAAGCTTATAATTCGAATTTAGTTAATATTGAAATTTGATTATCGTAATTATTCAAACTATTTGTTTGACCATTTAATAGTATTCACCGTCTATGAACGATGAATTTTGGTTGTTATCTACCACGTTAGCACGAATGTTCCGTTTGTTTGCTCGGAGTACGACTAATTTATTAGGCAAATGGAGTTCAAGTATTTAGTACGAATTAAATTATTTGTTAGTATATTTCATGTAGGTTTTATATTTTATTTAAAATTTATAATTATTTTTAATGGAACTATTTAATCGGATTGGTCGCGTATATTTAGTATTATACATTTTTGAGAACCTGACGTTTTGAGCACTTTGCAGTAGAGGTTCCAATACCGCAGCCAGAAATCAATCTCGGTATTGCGTCCAAAAAACTAAATAAATTAATAATAATATATTTAACAATGTGAACGTCTACTGAACTACTATATTTTTATAATACCACTCACCATATAAATAAAAAATACTATACGTATATCATCATATTCATAACTATTATTTATCCTCTTGTGATGAGAACAAAAAACAATAGTCATATATCAAAATTGCTAACAACAGTATATTTCAAATACAATAATAATTTATTTTAGTATCACTATGCGTCATAGCTCTGAAACGGGAACGGCGTGGTCTAGAATAGGCTGAAATTGATCTAGTGCCATAAATAACGAGAATAGGTAGGTTTAAAAAAA
>JAEBDU010004023.1:0-11889 GCA_016802625.1 Heliconius numata | reverse complement strand
TAAAACAACTTTTACGTGCGAAAAAAGACACTTGTGGTTTTGTCATTCATATATATGTAATTTAAGAATGAACGCGTCATCTCAAGATCGATCTCAGACTTGAGAGCGCATTTATAAATACTGGCTCTAGAAGTCTAGACAATCATGACGTCTGACGTAATTTGGAGATGCATAGTCAGAAAAGCTTAAGCTATTTTCTTATTGTTATTATATAAAATGATTTAGATTTTATTTTATTAAGTGTGTGTTTATATTTGAATAATAAAAGTAGATAAATGTCCAAAATTTCGTTCTTTTACGGTTTTATAACATATAGATAGATATTAGATACATATGTATGTTAGGTGATGTAATTTTTGTGCCTTTGACAAATGTCTGGCGCAACATTGGCGGTGGCGTGTCTGGTTGGCATTCAATACGGCGAATGCGTTATTGGAGAATGGCGAGAGGCTTACGTAGGTCATATCGGTATATTGTTGGATGTAAAATATTATAGTTAAAAATCTACACGCTGTATACTACAGGGTGGGCAGAGGGAACCTGGTGTTAAGGCACTCCCACTTTGCGCCGAAAATAGTTAACTTATACCTTAATATTAAAAAGGAATATCAAGGGTATAAAAAAAATGAAACAAAATTATCAACTCCTTGTTTCATTCTCCACTAGTCTCAGAGATAGCGTTAGATGAAGAAAAATAATTTATGTTTTAAGTATTTATAATCTGTATAGATAATATATATCTAAATTAATTTGTATGTATAATAGTAACATTTTAAAAATGGAGTAAGTCACTAAATTAGGTTACTCCAGTCATAACTAAGGCTATAAACGATGGCACTACCAGAATCGAGGTCAGAGATAATAAAATGGATTCTACAAAGACTAACGAACTGCGCCACCTCAGGCACGAGCTATCAGTGGAACAATAAAAAATGGTAATTAAAATTCTTCTATATACATGCATATAAAACTAGAAAATATCGTATAACCTTAAAATTAAAAAGAATTAAAAATATACATTGAGCACTTAAATATTCTCCTGTTATTTTTAATTCCTTATGTTACTTATTTAATTTATTGTTGTCTGTCTGTCTCAAATAAAATAACCCGAAAACTTGAAATTTTCATACTTCTTACAACAAAACCTTTAGCTCGTTGTATACAGATCTGTTTTCATGAATACATAATTTAGTTTTTGCGCATAATGTTAATGCAGACAATTTTAATCGCATTACCATTTCATTAAAGGAGTTTTTTTGAAGTGGTAACGTGATTGAAATTTTCAGGCTATATTCCGCATTAAGCAGGGTAAGCAAGCCTAGTGTTAAGACACTCCGCTCTCCACTTGCCGCGGAATCCTGCTTTGATTTGCCTGACACCAGAGCGAACAAAAAGAAATTTAAGGGGTTTATTAAAGTTCATTTATAAATATTTTACATTCACAACATTATGATATATGGAATTAGGCAATATTAAAAAATCGATGAAAGTTTAGTCTTATCTTATATAAACGTTATTTAATAATAATATATGACTTGAAGGTAAACTTTGAATATTTATTAAAAATTATAGGTATTTCGTAATAGATATGAAAAGTGAATTCATATTAAAGTTGTGTCAATTATTCCAATTTTGTTATTTAAATGAACAGAATATATGTATCTGCTTATGCAAATATATCTTCTACAATTATGTTTTGAAAAGTAAGAGTTGTTGATAAATAATTTCACTTTAAATATAGAAAAGTTAAAACTTTTACCATATTAATTTAAAAGAATCTAAAAAGTAAAATAAATAATTAAAATATTATTTTTAACTTGCCAGTTATTCGCAAAAACTATAATCGAAAAGGAATACAATTTCGTGCAATTGTCATACTAATGATCTGTTAGACGGTCGTTTGTTGCTCAGGGGTACAAGCGTGTGTCTGTAACCGCGATAGATTGTGGGTTCGATTCCCACTCGAGCAAATTAAATATTCGATATGTTTTTGTCGAGCCAAACAGCGGCGTTGAATTCCGCCATTCTACGCGCAATGCCTGGAGAATTGGAGAATTTGGGGTGCGGACTATCTTAACATTAGGTTCCCTCTTTCTATCCTGCTACGTACGGGGTACAGCATGAAACGAAAAAAAAGGAAAATATTATCTAGTACCAACGGATACTATTACAAAATGAATTAACTGTGAAACGAAACGGATTTCTCAAATAATTATTATTGTTTATATCCATTGAGTTTGCATTTAATTTCCTATTTTTAATAGTTTGATTGACCGCAATAATAGTATTTAGATTGTTTTTGCAAACGTAATTATATGATTTCCCTAAACCTAATAGATTATGACGTCATAATTGAGCAATTAACAACTATGCATATCACATATGTAATCAACGAACTGCCTAATAAAAAAACCATTATCCAACAATTTTTTGAGATAATTAGGCAAGTTTTTGTCCAAATAAACCTAGTTAACATCGTATGTACCTATTCCACAATAATGAATAAATAAATAAATAAATTGGTTTAACGCTGTATCCCGCATACTTCCAAGTAGGCAGAGGGAACCTAATGTTACACACACTCCGTTCCCTATTTTCCGACGAACTCTGAAGGCTTTCCGCATTTATACATTTAAAAAGGTAAATATTTCATTTCCTCGAGCGGGGATTGAACCCACAACCACTCGCACGACTGTCTTCTACAATAGTGATTTATATTAAGGATTTTAAGTAATTTTCGTTGTATTCTAGCGGAGGTGTCAATTATTCATATAAATATTACATTCAATATGAATTACCAACAATAAATACTTCAAGTGGACAAAATTGATTCTCGTCTCAGCTAGGTATATATATTGTTGCAGTCTGATAAACGTCTTATCATTGCTTGCAATTCATAGGGCATTGATACTATTTGACGGAAATTGAAATTGCGCTTAAAGTGATTAAATAAAATATATAAATTACATCCCGCGCATAGCAGGGTAGGCAGAAAAACCTAGTGTTGCGTCCCCACTTTTCACCGAATTTTTCAAAGTATTTTGTGTTGCGTAATGGTACACAACGTCGGGTTTTTGCTTTGGTGATTCAATTCATTTACCCAAGTGGGGATTGAACCCAGAAGCGTCATGTAGCAGTCATCCTTGTTCCACTGCGCCACAACTTCATAAATTTTAATGTCATTTAAAGTAAATAATTACTAAATAATGATCATACTTTCACACACATTACCCATCTTCTGGTTGCTAAAGAAAAGCTTTATCTTAGAAATAATATTTATTATGTATGTAATAGCAGAGATCTTTTCTTTTCTTTTCTACTTTTCTTACACTTACACCCACAAAACAAAATAAATTTATCGTAACAAAACAAAGTGATTTTAACAAGTTTCTGTAACTACGAAGAGTTATTCGAGAAAGTATTTTAGTATAATAGAAAAAATCCATTCATATTTATGAAAAAACCAGACACGCATGTATGTATTCTACTTCATCATTTAAAGTAACAGGAAGCTAGGGGTGCATTCGATATGCTGCCGGGCGTTCATTTAATGCACTTTAAATTGATGATATGTGCAACCCTACATTATATAAAGATACGAGGACTTGTTTAAAATCAGCTTCACGCTGAATCCCGCACACAGCAGGGTAAACAGAGGGAACCTAGTATTAAGACATTCCCACTTTCTGCCGAAATCTAGAGGCATTGCGTGTTGAGTGGCAGAACTTAACGCCGCGCTTTGCCTCGACCCGAGAGCGAAGAAATGGAAATATAAACGTAAATAAATATTCCACTTCCTCGAGTGGGGATCGAACCCACAACCGTCGCGTTACAATCGCACCTTTGTACCGCTGCGCCAAGACGGCCTCTACGGACAGACTTGTTTATATTACAAAATACACTGTTTAAAGTGACTCATATATGAAACAATATGTGTATATTATTTTTTAACAATGAATTTAAGTATAATATAATAGAGTTAACTCCGTTTATGGACAATGTAGTGATTCAAGAATTAACGTAATAACGTTTAAATAACAACATTGCTTACGTTTGAATCAGAAAATCCATTATGAATCATTTATATGTAAATACATATACATATATACCTATTACCTAGTATATATTTAAATATTATTTAATATATAATTATTAATTTGCTTCATAAAACTAAATCAGATTCACGCTGTATCCCGCACATAGCGTAGGCAGAGGGAACCTAGTGTTAAGACACTCATTCCCCACTTTCTGCCGAACTCTGGAGGTATTTGTTTTATTTTTTATAGAATATCTTTTTGGTGTCCTAGTACACTTATAATCAAAATATATTATCCAAGTATCTTTTAGTTGAACGGAATTCCTCTGAATTCCGTGACAATATAAATTATTAATGCATTTTCAATTTTAAATAATTCATGTGAAAGTTCATAACATGTTTATTTTTACTTTGTTTATATGTATTTGTAAGTTTTATATTATTTATACTATATTGGCAAGGAGTTTTAAATATAAATACTAAATATTTCTACATAGAATAAGAGACTAGCAGTCCCCTCTTCAAGCGTGACCTCTAAGATCGTAAGTGAAAAATTGCAGAATAATATTACAGGACGTTTCAGAAGGGGATCGCGAGTTATATTTTATACTAGCGGCCCGCCCGCGACTTCGCCCGCGTGAACTACGTTATTATTAATTTCTGTCTTCATGAGTACCTACGTCCTATAAGTGACGTCCATGCAAAATTTGAGACTCCTAGCATTTGTAGTAACGAAGTTTCATACAAACTTTCAACCCCAAAAACAACCCCTTAGAATTCGAATATTGCAAATTCCCGTTTTAGCCTATAAGTAACTCCTACGTCCTATAAGTAACTTCTATGCAAAATTTCAGATTCCTAGCACATGTAGTTTCTGAGATTTCGTGATGAGTGAGTGAGTGACCTTTCGATTTTATATATATAGATTTCCTGTCTAAAAAATATTAAATTACAACATGAATATTTTAGAACATGAATAATTTGGAACATGAGTAATTTTTTATTGTTTTAATTAAAATTACTTTTAATCATAACATTGCTTTATGAATCATAGCGTTTATAAATTAACAATGGGGGTGGTTAAGTATATTAATATTAACATAATAAAAGGGTGATAAAATACACGATTACCTACTTCAAACGTTCGCGCAATTCCAATATTATTACAGTTTTTGTCATAATAACGAAAAAGGTATAAAAATTTAATATTTTCATTTTGATCTTTGAGATTTTTTTAATTCGCCTCCAAAATTCTATGTAAAATGGGGAACGGAGTGTCATAACACTAGGTTCCCTCTGCCTATCTGCTATGATGGAACACAATTTGAAAGTGAAAAAAATCTAGTACTTTTAAATTTTAAAATCTAAGCTAAATATAAAATATTTAACGTATGAATTTATATGTATACGCGTCAAATGTGAATGGACAGCCGTCATTGATTTTGTCGCGTGATATCTCCGCCGCCATACTTCCTCCCCACACTGATCAATTTTGAACACACAAATACTGAGTTCAGTTATCAACGAGAACGACACGTTTTAATCAGTACGTCAAGGAAGTACGCATTGCTCTTTAAAATATGTATACAATATTTGTTTTCAAAATATTTATTAAACCTACCTATGTATACAACGCATATAATTGTCTTAATGGGAACGGAGTCTCTATAAGACTAGCTTTTCAGGTTCCCTCTGCCTTCCCTGCTTTATGCGGGCTACAATGTGCTCCTAAAAATATGCCAAAAACAGTTTGAAATAATCCTTGCTATTTTAAATAATATATTTTTTATTAATACAATATAATTAAATTTTAAAGTGACAATTAACCCTTAAATGTCATAGGAAATAAATACTAGCCGCAAAACACGCACATGACGGCGATGACTAATATAATTGTTGACACGTAATAACTTGAATGAAACAGGTATTTTCTGTTAAATTTAAAGTTTATTGCTACTTTTATAAGTTACTCATAATTTAATGAATCATTTTTTTTTCGCATATTTAGACCGGAAGTTTACAATTAGTCATGGCTATTATACCTAAATAAAAAAAAAACTAATATTTCTTAAATTTCAATATTTTATAAATTACCTTCTCAAATAATAGAGCCTAGTAGACCTCCTTGCTTTTAAATCGAACTTTGATAATGAAAGTGCTGTGAATTTTTGTTTGTATGCTAAAAATCAAAAGAAAATAAGAAGAATCCATTCATACTTCTCTTTCTTTAGAAAAAGAACATATATTACTATTTGTTTTTAATTAGATGTATAATAAAATACGTATTTACGAGAAGCAAAAAAATATGATTATATAATTAAGTAGCTTTGTTTAACCAGTCACAATGATGAGAGTTCACAAAGCAATTAAGAATAATTAAACCTGATTAATAATAATTACAAATATTAAATCGTTAAGCTTAATTTTCGTTCTACTCCCTATTTCAAAACATAAATAAAGTATTAAACATATAGTATCTTAATTATTATTTAATGTATGTAGAATAAAGCAAGTACATAATTAATTATTTCCGCCTTTCCAATAATCAAGGAGGGACTCACAATCTAAAGATCAATAGTTTATTTGTCATCAATTGAATGGACTCATTGAACAAACACGTATTGTGATTGTATTACTATTGTAGTGTATACTATAATCAATAACGTCTATGGATGGCTCACTTTAAAATATTTATAATGTAACAAACAATAGGGAAATATCTAAAAAGGTCATATATATGTAAATAAAATGACAATTTGGTTAATAAATAATTTGAAACAAATTAAAGAAATCTTCCAGAATACCAAATAATAAAATAAACAGAAGATTATAAAAGAAGATGAATCTAATGCTATATAGATATATAATATAACAATAGTGCTTTACTAATGTTCTAGCATGTTCCATTATTCTATAAATTGACACTCATAAAAATTCCGGGGCTCTAATAATTTGGGGACATTAAGATGGTTAAAACTGATTACTATCATTTTTCAAGTAAGATGGTGGGAATAAAAAAATATGAGAAAAACAGTTTACTATATTTTACTCAGCTGCTTCAATAGAAGTTTAAAGATTTCGTTAAGCTTATGGAAATCAGTTGTTTACCGTTTCTCATAAATAAATAAATAAATCAGTTTCACGCTGTAACCCGCACACAGCAAGACAACTTAGTGTTAAAACACTCCGTACCTCAATTCCGCCAAATTTTGAAGGTTTTGAGTGACGGAACACAGCACCGCGCTTTGCCTCTAGACTGCAGAGCGTAGAAATGAAAATATTAAATATTTCATTTCAGTGGAAATTGAACCCAAACCCTACAGTTTACAGTCACGCTTAGTGCCGTTGCACCTCGAGGCCTCATCTTGTTTTAAATTCTTGTGAACTATCAATTTTAACCAGAGTGTGAAATGTTTTTGAGTTGTCTTACCGCTATAAAGCGTTCGTGTGAATCTTCTTATCTCATTATAAGACAAATGAAAGTTATGATGAAGTGAATTACGTACAACTAACAACAGCAATTCGCTTTTGTCTCCCACGATGGGCCGTGTGTAAGTTAATAAATTACGTTTATTAAAATGATTTAAGAATTTTAATAGCTATTATTCCTATTTAACCACTTTCACTGAGAAAATTTTAAATACCATACGGAAATTGAAGGTAGTTTTAAGGTAAGCTAAAACTGTTGAGCTTTTAAGTTATCAGGCATGATTTGAATTAAAATTGTTTATACATTATCATAAGAGGAACGTGACTGTAAGTCGGCGTTTGTGTTTGACTTTTAAGGTAGGCGGATATTACTGGCTCACAATAGTCTTAAATATACATATATACAGGCTTATTGATATTAAATGTGTTATGTTACAAAAGAAATAGATTGGCCGTGTCTAAATCAATTTTAAGTATTTCTTGTTCCTTTTAAAATATAAATAACAATAGCACTATACATATGCTAATTAGATGAGTAATTTGACAAAGCTAACGATTAACGTTCCATACAATCTAAGTATTTAATAATATAATTATAATGTATATATATTCTCAAAGGAATCCAGCAACCCGGCTTTAGCAAAACGACATCGACAAACACCTGCCAGGATCGCGACCTGTCCTGTCCCACAACAAAACGAGCAAAATTTATATAAATAAATAAGTACCTCGAAGGATTTATTTTAGTAAAAATTATTTCACTTACTTGTTGAACGTGTGCTCGTACTGTTTTATTTCTTTCCTTGTGAATTCGTGAAACTCTGTGAAAACGTTCACAAATTTATATTTCGGTTTTATTTCGAGACCTTCTTCCAGTTTGTCGTTTATGGCCTGTCTCCGCATGAGGATGCCGCTTAGTTCTTCAGTTGCTGACATTGTTGGTACCAAACCAATCGCGGGGTGAGGGTTGATTGAGAAGCGCGGTCGAGATTCAAGCACGAAGTGGAAACGTAGTGTTCTGTCGTACGACGTTACGAGGACTGGCAGTTCGGCCGGCTGGTGGTCGGCAGTACAGCAGTCGTGTCACGACGCGGGGGAAGGACGGGCCGACGCAGCTATGTGCCGCGCACCATACTACTATCTTACTAATCTTTCTGTTATCGACGAAAATAATATTATTAAACTCATTATTATATCCACTTCCATTTATATTATTTGTCTTATACATACACTATACAAATTTGTTTCATCTATGTTATTACTTAATTATAAGAATGTTGAAGAAATGCTTAAGACGTGAGCCAAGTATTTTTCAAGTTCACCGTATGAACTTATAAAAGTATAGGTCAAGGTCACGTTTATGTAAATATCTACTACATGTTTACCTCACTTCGCATAGAAATATGTTTTAATATTCGATAAACTTAGATAAATACATATATATTATAATACATTCGTAGTCGTCATTTTTAAATTGTTAAGGCTCCTCATACCTATAAATTATCGTTTTCTTTTAATCCATTTCTTAGTATCTTTAACCATGATGAACGTAATTCTCGAAATTAAATAATATTCTTCAAACATACCAATATAATATACCACTTTGAGCTTTTTAACGTTTATTTAATACGGATCCTCATCAAACGAATATAGGTGACGATACTAATCTTAATTTCTAAGGGAAAGTTGAAAAATGAAGAATTATATTTGAAAAAAAATAATAAATATGATATTTAATTAAGCAGATAAATTTAATTAACATTTTATTAATCCAAGGGGACAACTGACCTGTGGTAACCCTCATAATATGACCAAGATAATGAATTGTTTATTATTTTATTTTTCTTTATAGGTGTGAACTCAAAATGTTTTAATAAATTGGACATGTGTTTTAAGCGTATAATCCATTATAGCGTCTCTTGTTATTATATTATAGTATAAAATATTTTAATTTAATATACAGGCTGTCCCTAAATGTTAAATAGAATACAGTAAGTCTTTCTAACATAAGAATAAAAGAAGAAAATAAAGAATAAAAGTGTATGAGTAGTGTACATTACATATTTATAAAAAAAAATCGATGGAAGCATTGAAAAAAATTGTAATAAAAAAATTGTAATACCTCTCGGCATCGATCCCTTCAGATTTTAGTAGAAAAACTTCATGCTTACGTTAGATTATTAGGTTAAATTATCTATATATATTTTTAAAATATGTATTAAACACTTTTTTCATCAAGTACACTTAAAGTTTTACAAATATAAAATAAAATAAGTAGTACTTTATTTCATGATAAAAATTTAATTTAAATCTCAAAACTTCCAAAAATATACCTACTGTTATCATTCATAGTAATTATAGTCTATTGTACGTATATCTATTGATATACTCTGAAGAATATTATAAAACTGAATAATTGATATATCTGTGATATACACAAACAAAAAATAATGTGATAAAATTATTCCTTAAAAGAAAGAAAAACCATTAAAATCTCTCCAGCAATACTATTTTTATTTTATTTTAAACACCTAATACCTTGAACAAATTGCAATGAGGTGCTTCGAGTATGTAGATACTCGAAGCACCTCATAAGAGGAAATAGTAGTAAGTAAATAGTAGTAAATAGTAGTAATAATAGTAAGAGTAAATAAAGAGTAGTCTTTATGGGACACCTGTCCAAATGTTAATTAAATTAAATATGTGTAATAAAACTACTTGAAATGAGACTCATAATTAATTAATTATTCGATAAGGAAAATAATATACTTATGTATGATATTTTAACTTATTGAAATTATTACATACAGTATAATATATATATGATTAGGTTAAATGCACTTTTTCTCGATTTTTTTTCAGCACCCCGTTTCCCACTTTCCACCGAATTTTAGAGATTGCGTGTTGAGAGGCGTAACTCAACGCTGCGCTTTGTTATCAGAGTGAGGAATTATAATGATTAAACTAATGGGAATCAGACCCTAGACCCAGACCCAGACTGCAGACCCAGTTGCATATCGCACATTTGTGACAATGCGCCGCGACGGCCACGCACAACGGACTCGTCTCGAATTTAAAACAAAATTTCTTAGTAGGAATTGATAAAAAAATTATCTGAATACTAAGAAATAGGAGAGTAGGCACTAAGCGAAGATACCCTAACCTTGAGACACTTCGTTCTCCTCTTTCCCCCTGAAATCTATAATCTGTATAATTATTTTGAGTTATGAGTGGCAGACCTATGCCAAATGAGAGTGGAAAAAATAAATAATTATTTTTTTTTTAAGTATTTACATTTATTATAAAACAATAAAAAATATATTTATTCCTCCGATTGGGGATTGGAAAAAATCCTATAACCGTCGAGTTTATAGTCACAGCATTAATATGACCACAAAAAATATCACCAAAATGTGTTCAATAGAATTTGATCCTGAAATATAAACAGACAGGTACGGTCACTTTAGGATTTTCTTTATAACATTTTGTTATATAATTAGGAAAAAGGAAGGAGGAAATATGTTAATTTGTACAGATGGGCAAACATGAGTAGGTATCACCAGAAAACCAGTGTCTAAACATCTACGAGCGCAGAACTCTTCAACCCTTTGTTTACTTTCTTGATAAGATAAGAAGTTCACAGATAGTTCTATTTAAACATTAAAGAATTGTTTATTTTACGATTAAAAAGGCAAATAACATAGACTAGGTAGGTAAAATATTCTAAGAGCTTAAAATATGATTCCTACCTTTATAATGTACTTTTAGTTAATAATTTATACTTAGATACATTTTATGATTAAAAAAAATATTTTATTTAGTAGAGTGGCCTCTACTAATTTAAAGTTCCCATAAGGTTCCGAATTGTAAAATGTTACCTTATGTTTATATTATGGAAGTATGACAAGCGTCAAAAAGTGTACATAAGCGAAGTTGCGGGCGGTAACTAGTATACCTACTAACATGTGATAATGAATACTTCAAACAGTAATACATTTATAATATTAATTTTAATGAAATTATTTATATCATAGGTGTTATTGTCTTAGTGTTTTTTACATATTTATATTTATAAGGGATTGTTCATTATTTTTATAACAATTTTGCTTATGTAAGAATTGATAAATGTACTAAGAGTTTCGATATAAAAATAATCTTAATTTATATTTTAATTATAGTAGTTTTATATTAAAAAATATGATAAATATATTTCATATAGATGTGGTTATGATACACATACCGATATGTAGATCTACACAATGGGGTTCCTCCTTTATTTTACATTAATTAGTTTTTGGGCACTCCTCTAATTAAATTTAACCCAAAAAACCTTTATTATATTATTTCACAACCATTATGAAATTTAATAATTATTCCTCGTAACATTTCTAATTTCGTAATAGAGAGATTGATATCCCAGGGGA
>JAEBDU010004016.1:0-13491 GCA_016802625.1 Heliconius numata | reverse complement strand
AGAAAGGAAACTATACGCCCATTAGCACTTCCTCTTGGGTGTCACTAGCGGACGTCAGCGTGAGTGTTGCATCACGCGGAAATTAAGATATCCTTTGATGATCAAAATTTGAAACATATCACGTATTAAAAATACAATTATAGTAAATTTTAATGAAGCCTGTATTGGCGTAGGGACACTAGTGTGCGACTGTTAACGCGACTGGTTGTGGGTTCGATCCCCACTTGAGGAAATGAAATGTTTATTTTAATTTATATTTTAATTTTTTCGTTTTGCCTCCAGAATTTGGCGGAAAATAGGAAACGGAGTGTCTTAACACTGAGTTTCTTCTACCTATCCTGATATGCGGGATACAGCGTGAACCTGATAGAACAAAAGAATCAAAATTTTATTTACATTCACAACCCGTGATTAATGAGATTAGCTAAACGACTAAAATACGCCTTCAACAATAAAGAGTTTCTTAATTACTTTTGACGATAGGTTTATTAAGATATATACATGAAAAAACAAACTTTAAAATATCACCCATAAGATTCAATTCATATTACGAACTACGAGACATGGGTACAGTTTCTTTGTAGGGTTCATATGGCAAAGTGGCTAAGGTCAGGGTCAATAACCTCTCGCAAAGTCAAGCCCAGGAGGCTAGGCTAGGTACCTACGTTTATTTACAACGTCGGGGCACGCGAGTCTTGGACCTAGGCTTCGTTAGATAATTGCTTCGAAAAGTCATTTTTCGCTTCGTGACTGACTCTAATGAGCCGTCAGAGTATTAAATTTCTCTATAAACATAAGCTTCCGTTTTCATATCACATTACATTTTTACTAATTGAATGTTTTTATTTAATTATTTTTATTACTTCAATTACGATATTACATTTTAATAAATCAGTTAGTTAATTAGAAAAATTAATTTGAAAAATATCATTATCACATGCAAATTGTATGTTTAATTAATATTCTATGTAAATGTACACAAACGTATTACGTACTTCAATATTAAGCTCAATTTGACTATTTCGTAATAGTTAAACTTTTAGCAATTAGTACTAATAACTTTACATATTAGCACATTAAAATGAAGTGGTGAGAAAGTAGAGAACGGAGTGTTTTACCACTTGGTTCCCTCTGTCTACCCAGCTATAGCTGCTGAGGAAGACATTTTGTTAATAGAAAATTACAACAATTCACATCTTGTGGGTGTTACAGGACGTTATTTAATGTGAGTAACCTGCGAATTGGGAAGTACCCTATTGCACTAATAAAATGTGTCTCTAAATAGAATAGTTTGTTCTAGTTTATTTATTAAGACAGAACAAAGTACATCTGTTGAAACGATAACTCTAAAATTAAAATCAGCTTTAGTAATTTTAAAATTACATACTCATTATTTTCGCCATCACGGGTAATGTTTGGACAGCTCACGAACAGAATGCCTTCAGGCTAATTTTTGGTTGTATAAAAACTTTCAACTGCTACATTGTTAGACGTTAAACGTAAGATAATGAATTTTAGAAAAAAATATAATTTTAACAAAACAAAATCCATTATCATCGAATCCTATAAACAGAACCAAACCTTGAACTATCCTTGAAATGTATCTTCCTATATATCTTATAAAACAAAGTCGCTTTTCGTGTCTGTCTGAACTTTCTAACTCTTCTTCTTCTAAACCATCCAACGGATTTTGATGCGGTTTTCACCTTTAGGTCGAGTATTTCCCAGGGAAGGTTTATATATAGTTTATTATTTGTACATTCTTATGTAAATTAACATAAATACGGTAAATGTGTATAAAGTCCTACCCGTTGAGACACTTTCGCGCATGCGCTGCTTTGATGGTAAGTACTGCATGAAAATAATGTACTGGAGTATTGTTCCTCTTAATGAGATCTACAGAAAAGTCCGCGACAGCATATTCCTCTCTTTTAATAATAACGTGTAGTGATCATATTTCTGTCTAAAAATTGTAATTTCAATATATTTTTTATTGTGAGGGATATTTTTCCATAATGGTATTAATCCTTATCCTTTAAAATACTTTATTAATTTTCTACGTTAAACGAAGATAAAATTTGCTTTTTACACTATTTCGAAATTACGAATAGTTTTAGAGAAAAACGCATTTAATTGTTGACACATCACGCCGTTTACATATCAGCTGTATCGCGGGCGGCCCGGGTTCGATTCCCGGCCGATGCATTCTATTTAATTTTACTGACAGGCAGCCACGTAGTGCTTACTTTTCATCAGGGACAGAATACCCTCTTCAGCATTAACCACAAGCTCGAAAAAAAAAACCCGCCTGCTCTATAGCAACGAAGATTTAGATGCGTTTGCACGTATTGGATAATTCGAGTTGAATGTATTATTTCAGCGCGATATATTTTTTGTAGTAGTTATTAGTAGGTAGGCTTTTGTTTATAATTTCTTCCGTTTAAAAATAGTCATTTAACTATCTAAAAATAGTCATTTAACTATCTAAAAATAATCATTTAAATATATTTTAATAAGTACTTGAAAAGATTAGTAGCACAGATTTAAAATTACGGTATCTACTAAAAAATCCTTGCTGTGTAAAACAATTGGAAAATCCTTATTGAAACTACCAAAATGCGGGTTGCATTAGGGTTTAATTAATTTTCACATTATCTTAAGTGCAAACATGCATTATATGAATAATCCAGTAGTTAAAGCGGGCGAAGCCGCAAGGGGGTCGCTAGTTTCCAATAAAAAAAGAATCATCGAAATCTGTTGGCGCTATATTGAGCTATTTATCCTTTTGTCGCGTAAATGCTTAATGAAAATTTAAGACTTATGTGACTTTCTCATTGTCAGAAATAGACTACCACAAGCACCAGCTTTCAAATAAAAAAGGATCATCAAAATCAGCTTACCCAGTCCAAATCAGAGTTAACAAACATTAAAAAAAATATACAGTCGAATCGATAACCTCCTCCTTACTGAAGTCGGTTAGAAATTCCACCGTACACCTGCAGTTTCGTGACTGACGGAGAAGTAGGAAACACCTACTTGCGGCTGTTTCGACCAAACCACACACGCCACGAAAAGAATGTAATATAAGGTCGTCCATTACCATATATTTGCGTTTTATTGGTATGTCGTGTGCAATAAAATTCTATAGCGCATATACTAGAATAATCAATATCCTTTTTGGTATTTGTTAACTATGGCACAATTTCTATACTTAAATCAGGTCATAGTCATCATAGTTATAGTAATTTATTATTTCATTAATTTGATTAAGGTAATAAGCGTTCTAATAAACAATATAGCTTTATAGGTAACAAAATATTACGATATATAATAAAACTAGTGTACCCGAACGCGGCTACGCCCGCTTGAACTATTCAAATATTTATTAAATATATTTATGAAATTATTTTAAGTTTTCAATACAGATATGCGTTAAGCAAGCTCGTTTTGGTTGACGTTTTTTAACAACAAACTTTGCAAATCGTTGCTTAGCAACGGTCGCTAAGCAACGGTTGTTATTAACATGGCAGAGTAAAGTATTTTAATATATTGGTATACATCGATAATATTACAAATATGAGAAAAAAAAGTATCCTATGTTCATCCCGAGACCTCAAGTATCTCTATATGAGTATTTTATTACAATTAAATTAGCGGTTTGGTCCTGATTGCGTAAAAGACAGACATACGGACAGACAGAGTTACTTTCGAATTTATAATATAGGTATGGATTATATATTTACATTTTCAAATAATATAGCACAGAACTGGTGTATGTAAATAAAGATTTAAAATTACTTCCGGCATCGGAACTACAGTGTCTCTTTCGCTCCCCTATTTGTTCTTCCAATAATAGTTAACAACTGTTAATGACTGAGAGCAATTATTACGTGATTTCAGAGGGTGCAGGCCCTTATATAGGACAGACGGTCATTGACTTTTCACTTGATGGAACCTGCTGTTATGGCTTATTTCTATTTTTCTGATGGGGATCGAACCCACAACCAGTCCCATTCACTATTTCTATTCATGTGTCATTTCGATTGTAAATAATGTAAGCAGTTTGATGGGGTCCATTAAAACGACGCACATCTAAATGGAACGAGCACATACTCTAGATAAACATAAGATGTCTTATAGAGTGCGCCCTGCTTGAAAGGAGACTTGTCTAAAGCATACTTTAGTCGATAATTTTGACATCCTCGATTATAAAATTTATGTTTTATGCACAGATTCATCTCCATAAAATTGATAACTTAATGATTTTTTAATCAAAATCTTTTTTTCGTTAAATCAAGCAAAGACACTTAACCATAAATAAGTGATTATTATTAATGTTTCTTTACAACCCGTCTTATAATTTGAATAAGATTATAGATATTTCTTGAAAATAGAAAGAATTTCGCAATCTCTCGTCGCTCCATAGTTTAATTTCCGCCCATTTTGAGGACATAGCGGTTTGGGTGGCAATGGCAACCTGACACCTGGCATCATGTCTGACAGGACCGATAGAAGTTAGGTCCTCAGCAATAGGTACTGACCGATTGTTTCCTAAAAGACATTAATACACGTATAAGTTAGAGGATAGTTATTTTAGTTTACATCCTATATTGCTTATAAATATAACGTAATGATGTTATATAAATATATGTATGTATGTATTACAAGTTATAGAGTAATTAACTTGGCTTTTATGTAACATTCATAGTTTTGATGATATTTTAAATTAAACCTTTGCTGTTATAGTAGTATCAACTTACAACGTGCAGTCATAGATGTGACCAACTATGTACGTCACAAGGTTGCTTCTCATTTGACATTCGAAATGAAACCTGACAACACTGAGCAACAAACAGAATCTAAAATTAGAGCAAATACATGTCATATTGTCTTTGTAATATATATAGGTCAAGAGTTGAGTATTGCGGATTAGTCATAATTAAATATTTATTTTCATAGAAAAAAGAAACTTCAAATATTAGACAAAAGTGGAGACCGTAGAGATATACCACTATCCTATATATAACAAAAGAATACTATAAAAAGACTAAAATATATAAAATGTAAGTATAGTTTACCTAACCAATTTATTTTTGTATAGAATTACATTCGCCTGTTACATCGGCAGCCTTGAACTCACAGGACAAAGACACGAGGACTCGCATACAAAGAGTTCAATATGTATTTTGTAAGGCTTCCTTTCACCGAGAATTTACTTAAAATGGCATGCTTACATCTTTTACCAACTTCATAAAAACGAAATAAAAATAAAAGTACACAAAAACAGTTATGGTTTTTAGAGTTCTTTTTTTTATATAAAAAAAAACCAATCGAAATACTTTCTTTAGTTAATAGGACCAATATAGGCAACGCTTTAATTAAAAACCTGCCAGTAATAATCATAAACATGATTATATTTTAATGTATGTTCTTTAAAATTATATTTCCTAGAATATTTAGACATAAAAAAATGTAGAAAAAAAATATATGCTGATCCTACAGCTTCGCGGCGAGATTAGCATTTTTTGCGGGCGTACTGTTATTCCAAAGTAGCAATTACAATGCAGACAAAGCCTGAGGCGAAATCTAGTGGCCGAATTGATTTACGACAGAGGTGAACGACCGCGGGCCGAAATGGCCGACTCGTGAAACACTAAAAGCGTACCCCGAAAACGCTAAATTGATTTGCGATTCGCGTTGTTTCCTTGAAAAGACAAAGCAGCGAAACTTACCTTACTGACATACAAAATATCTAATTCTTAAAAAAATATAGTGACATTTTTTTCAGCTTTATGCTGTATTTTGTAGTAGCAGAAGAGAATAACAGCGCCTAGTGCTAAGACACTCTGATTCTCACTCCGCGCCGCCGCCGGACTCGCCGATTTCTGGAGACATTGCGTGTTGACTGGTAGAACTCAACGCCGCGCTATGCCTCGACACCAGAGCAAAGAAAATTTTAAATATTTCATTTCCTCAAGTAGTTCCATAACTTAACCATTTAAGTCTCAATATATTAAAAGTGTAGTATAAACATACAAGAAAACAGAAACAAAATATTTTACTGTAAAATGCATGACTCATCATATAAATTAAAATTCTAATATAACGTTTTCATATCTGCTGCATCAAAATACAAGCCATTGATAGCGATAGTCGATGATTCTAGAAAATTCCTCGCGAACCAAAAAAAAAAACTTGCGTCCATTATTATCAAATAATGGACAAAGATATTATATTTTATTATTATTAATAACAATAATAAAAGGTGTTCGCAACCAGCGTTTCTTATATCGTAAGAAAGACAGCGGAACCAATCCGGTGACCTTCATTCTCTCGTTAGTTCCAGTTTTTAAAGTGCACAGAAACAGAATGAAGGTAATAATGAAAATTGTTATATTATATTATACTTGAGATTTTGAGTTGAATAACAAAATTGGTTATTTTCTATACAGGTACAGCTTCACGTTGTATCCCGCAAAGGGAACCTAGTGCTATAACACGCCGTTTCCTATTTTTCATTGCGAGGCATTGCGTGTTGAGTGGCGCGACCCAACGCCGCGCTTAGTTTCGACGCCAGAACGAGGAAATGAAATGATATAAATTTAAATAAATACTTAATTTCCTCGAGTGGGGATCGAATCCACAACTGTCACGTTTAAGTCACACCCTTGTGCCGCTGCGCTACGACGGCCTTTTTAGTATAAACAATAAAATACTTCTCACAAAACAATTTTCAGGCAACAAGATCGCGTGACTACTCAACATTAGTAAGTACAAATCAATAATTCATACGCGGTCGCTTTCTATTTGAGTTTGACACATTTTTCTTTGTTATATTAAATATATATATAAAAATAAAAATAAAAGCGACTTATTCGATTTTATTAATTTCCAAATTATACTAGATTTGAAGTCAACTTCATAGTATATTTACAATATTAATTTGAGGTATTTATTTACGACGATGTCGAAGAGAACTTAGTGATATATAATTCTCTACTTATCGCCATTATAGAGCTTTTTTTCTGACTAAACATCCATTACCGTACATACCTGTAAATATTTTATCTACCTATATATTTATTAGAAATCGAAACTTCAAAGTCAGCCCCTTATATTAATCCACGACTTTGTTTATATACATATTTTTTTATCAGATTTACGCTGTATCCCGCACACAGCACGGTAGGCAGAGGGAACCTAATGACAAGACACTCCGTTCCCCACTTTCTGCCGAATTCTGGAGGCATTACGTGTTGAGTGGCAGTATTTCGTGGCGGGTTAAAACAACGACAGAATAGAAGACTGGTAACAGACAAAAATACACAAAACTCAGCACGCTATGCCTCCTGAATTCAGCAGAAAGTGGGGAACGGAGTGTCTTAACACTAGGTTTCCTCTGCCTACCCTGCTATGTGCGGGATACAGCGTGCAGCAATAACTTAAATAATGAGTAAACAAAATAATAACAATTTTTTTTTAATAATATTTGACAGCACAATTTTGATAAATGAATAATATAATCATCAACCACTTCAAACAAACGTTCGTTCCTTATTTAGTATACAAGTTAATGAGAAAAGGGAAAGGGGGACGGTTGGGAATTGAACACGTGTCCCGCCCGCTTCCGTTACACTGTTTACAGATGCTCATGCTGTTTCAGTTGTTTAGTTTACTTTGTATCTGCGGGGTATGTGGTCCCAGCTTTATGTTCTAGCGTTGACGTTAATGTCGATAGTAAAATTCACATTCTGTTGAGAAATGTCATGTAAGGCGTTTGTTTAGAATAGAATAGTTCATTGTATAGTTTGGTGTATTTTATTTTGTAGAGATTTTGTGTTTTTTTTTAACATAAATATATTATTCCACACCGTTTCCCGCACACATCAGGGTAGGCAGAGGGAACCTAATGTTAAGACACTCCGTTCCCCACTTTCCGTCGAATTTTTCGAAACATTTGCGTTGCTGGGCTTTTGCGTTGCTGCCAGAGCGAAGATATGAAAATATCAATAAATAAAATAATTCATTCCCTCGTGTGGTGATCGAACCCAATACCGTAACATTATAGTCACGATTGCTTCTCAAATATATTCATAGAATTAATTTCTAACTTACAACGTTATTATATCAAAAACGTTCACAATCACATCTCTATAAAACATCGTTTACTGACAAGCCATAAAGCTACCTATAATCAATCTACCTTAAAAGGATCACCACTTTTTTCATAGTTAACAAACAATGGTATCGTTTTACCGCCTTATCACTTTTCCCACGCCCTCGTGAGACAACACGCCGCGAAGACATTACCGAAGTAATATCAAACTAGCTAGCAGTTGAATAAACATACAGAAAAAAAAACTGAAATTCCATGTTACGTAGATAAACGTTTTGGACGTTACAGATAAACATACGAGTAAGGTTACAAATCCAAAGGCCGTAGCCCCTATTTCTGGCTTAATTGATATTCTATGAATGGATGGTTTAGGGTTGTGGTTTTAAATAAAATGCTTATGTTCATTTCATTTATTATATAAGATTTTGTTATCTATTTCTTTAACGCCGTTACTATCTTTACGCATCTTTTGGAAAAAACAAAAAGATCTTAGTAAAAACATTTATCTGTCATCTTTGTCTGTTACTATTGGAATCCTTTGTAACCACGTCAATGCATGGAAGTAAGGACGATTAGTAGATAGATGTACAAAATTATAGATACCGGCGATATAGATAATTTTCAAATATTTTTACCCCCCAAAAAAGATTCTAAATACCGTATGTATGATATATGTGAATATCATACATACGAGTATGTGAGTAAAATGCTTAAAAAGAAAATGTTGCATGTTAATCTACATCTATTGTTATTTTAATTAGTATGCCTCATTAAGTTGTGTAACATAACACCTGCATGTTTGACACCAAATAATTGTAATTAATAGTATTAATTTTTCAAGATATACCCCTTTCTTATTCTTTTTTTCTCTGTCTATCTCTCCCCTCCTTTATCATTTGTATCAGTGTTTTATCTGTTACCAATCAACCAGTAAAATATTTAAATATAATTAATAGACTATATGTAATTTCAATGGGAACAATAGAGCTACGATAGTAACGATATTTCCCAAGTCTTTTATCACTCCTACATGGTATTGGTAGCCATTTAAGTTTTTATTCAAACGCCATTCATTTGGACACAAAGATGAAGGTGAAAACGAAGGTGACTGATTGCAGACAAGTCGAAATGAAAAATTGATAACGGTATCGTACTTACGCAAACGTCAAGATAGTACCTATTGATTGTATTAAAATTATTACTTTTAGCTTCACGCTGTATCCCGCAGTTAGCAAGGTAGGCAGAGGGAACCTGGGAACCTAGTGTTAACACAATCCACTCACATTAAAACCCTTCCGTTCCGCCGAAATTTAAATTATATACTACAAATTTAAACAGTTTGAACTATACAGGGCAATAACTTCGGCTTCAATTCATATTTAAATGAGAACCAAAGCAATGATGGGAAATCTAATTTAAAAATACATCAATAATAACCTAGTGGCTCGTTTTATATTATTTAATGACAATTTTAAATTTTGAGGCGTGATTGTAATGGGATGGTTGTAGGTTCGATTACGACCGGGGAACGAATTATTATTTATTCACATTTTCATTCCTTCACTCAGCTACCAAGGCAAAAGAGCGGCGTTGACTTCCGCGTCTCAAAACGCAATGCATTGAAAATTCAATATCAACTTCAGTTTAATCTACAATGAAATTAAATACGTGGGGGTTAATGAAACAAGAGCTCTGTGTAATGGTTAACACTACTTTTATCGGTTAAATTTAGATAATAACCGAGCGTGGTAGATTGAATTACGAAATATCAGTTAACTCGTGGTTTAACTGCATGATGGGTTCCGTCATCTGTAAATACTTACAAAGTATAATGTAAATGAAAATAAAAAACTGTGAAAGCAGTAATACTCTGCTTTTAAATATCAAACGTTCAAAATATTATTTTTTTGTGTTCCGTACCTTGTCCTTAGAGAATCACTTTGTTGTGTTTGTTGTGTATCTCGAGATCGCATAGAGGTATTAAGCTAAAATTAATATCAAATATTGAAATCTATGGTCTTTAAAAGCAATGAAATTCAAAACATATAGGGTACTTCCCGTGGACCTAAAATTCTAAAATTGGACCTAATCCGTACCAGAAAGCTCGGCGGACGTGCACAACTCGCACTTGACCAGTTCGTTTAATATCAATGGAATAAAGTTTAACGAAAAGTTAACAGAAATGAGTTGTCGAACATACATACATACATACAAATATTCCTTACGTCAATAGTCAGATTAACGGTCCAAGTTAAACACAACCCACACAATCCAGGCCGCACAATAACGATGCATTGAACGAGAAGAACACTAAGCATTTAATTACAAACGTTTGTATAGATTTCTCTGAGAGCCTTGCCCATTGAATAGCTGTCAGATGAGATATAATTAGACGTGGTTAGGTTATATTAAAATTTAAACCTTTATAATGTTAACTTTAATTAAAATAGGTAACGCACGTAGAACAAGCAGGTCACGCGACGGGTTGTGCATTCGATTCCTATTCGAGGAAATTAAATATTTAATATTTGCATGTCTTTGCTCGGGTGAAGATAATAAGCTCGACATTGAGCCACTCCACTCCCAGAATTCAGCAGAAAATGGAAACCGAAGTATTATAACATTTGGAGAGAGGGAGCCCTCTCTCTGTTTCACCGTAAGGCTGAAAAAATTATGAAAATGACGAATGTAATTAATACCTGAACTAAGAATAAGATCGCTGAGCTATAAGAGCTAAAAAACCATCTATGAAACTGTCAATTTGAATTAAATAACACGGAAAGAAATTTAAATGTTCTATATAGTACATAACAAGAAGCTATATTTATATATCGTCCATTTGTTTAATTTATGTATATAAGTCATAAGTTTCTTCATATAATTACCGTCGCTGGTGCTATAATAAAGGTCGTTAATCCTACACCTCGCCTATATCGTATAAATATTAAATATTACCACACCGCTTGGATTGCGTTTTACCTTAAATGAGTTATTATTATCATTTGTTCATAGATTCTCTCAATATATTGACTAACGCCATTAAGATCTACTCGTACTTTATTACTTGTAATTATATAGAAGATTTTTTATTATTATTTTAATATGTTAACCTGTATAATGCTTACTTAGAAGAATTTTCAAACAACCTTAACGATATATCTAAAGAGATATTCTTGTTTATATCGAGAAAATAGATTAAACTGCAAATAGTCTAAGAAAAGTGCGATCATGCTTTACATACACAGATGTAAACGAGTATTTAATGTGATGATGACAGTGTTATAGAAATCTACAATATATTTATACATATATCTAGGTTGCAGTAAAGACACTATAATTATGACGTTATATATAAAACATTCGGCTGGATGCGAAGAGCTGAAGGTCGAGCTCAGTGGTATGTCACTGGAGAGGCCTATATCCAGCAGTGGACGAGGACAAGCTGATGATGATAATATATTTCCTTGACTGCCATAAAATATGAAATGGAATAAAATTAACGGTATTCAAAAACAATATGGTAAAATGCAATTCTAAGCCACATGGTACAATGTCATAATATGGCTAGTAACCCGTCTATACCCACTATAAATCCAAAACCAGTAATTTCATTGAAATTTCCAAGTTTCACTGAAATCTCTAACAAAATAATGACTGAGCAGCGATGCCCCCTAACACTTTATCTCGTTTTCTCTCGGTTCAAGCTTTATTAAATGCTGATTCTTACCCATTGTGCCTCGCTCCCAGCAACTCCAAATGATATACAATCATTCACGATAAGCAAACACGATAATTTGGAAGATGCATCATTGTATTTATGTTACGACATTTGTACAACTTGTTTAGATATTTATTTACTGGCTAGCGATCCGACCGCGGCTTGGTTCGTTTTAACTATATAATTATCAATTTACTAATCTGAATTTCTTTCGTTTTCTGTTCATAATATCAAAGTAGAGTTTCAGCCAATTCAATAAAATAGTGATTTATAGTAATTTTATTGATTTATAGTATAACTTTTTTATTTATAATACGATTGAAATAAAACAAAACTAAATATTAAAGAAGGCTTGTCTAAAAACAATAGTGGAAACTGCAATCAAATCGGTTAAGCATAAACAAAAGCACGAACAATAAAATAGAAATCAAATAAAATGTTTTTGGTTCTATTGCGTTAGTAAATACTTGCATGTGCAGACACCGATCGATTACGATGTTATGTTAATTCTAGATAGATATCAAGATTACTACGATTACCTATAGAACCTACATTTAAATTAGTACAATTAACTCATAAATAGAAATATCGAATAACGAAAGAGAATCAATTTGCCCCAGCAGGAAGTATGGACTACGCAGTGGTAGTGCAGTAAAAAGAGGAAACTATTAAGTTGTCGCTGTCTCCTATTAACCGTAACATCGACAGGATTGATTTATGTGACTACAGAAGCGAGTTATAAATAACCAAGCTTAGGTGTAATAGTTATTAATAGTTAATAACTTTACAAATGATACGTCGGTTAGAATTGATACATATTGGTACTCTAGTATGACATGCAGAAAAGTCAATTAGCGTGTAAAGGACATTAAATCCATACTTATGTATGTATTAATATATCTATTTATACAAGTAGATTAATTGTAATCGGCATAAAGATGGGTGTAATTTTTTATCTATGACATGAAATTTCTATAATACCTCAATTTTAAGAGCATCTATTTAGATTATTTAATAATAAATATAATATTTAACAAGTTAAGTTTCGAATAATATTATAATTCTACCTTTTAACTTGTTCACAGCATTCCTAAAAAGAATTGTAGTGACCTCATTTTTTATATGTTCGACCTTATTTTAACTACGGCGTTAGCGTGACTGAACGTTATTAAAATTCATTAGCATTAAGGGCCAAATTCTGTGAATAATAATTTTACTTACTGACATATGAATTAAAATTGACTTTTCATAATTAAGAATTTTTACAGGAAACCTAGTAGATTTTTATATATTATAATATTTTTTAGTTTTATTTTATCTATATATTAATACTTGAAACAAAAATTTTGTATCCTTTCTTACGTAAATGACTGATATTTTTCAGTTATATTTGTATTCCTTTCTTCTTCTTCCTCCTGTCATTAATCCCGGCTATTACCAGGGTCTGCCTTCCCAATCAACCTACTCCACTTTGCACGATCTTATATTATATTTGTATTCCTTTTATATCCAATAAATAACGCTAGACAAACAGCTTCTTACAAGTACAAAATAATTCAGAAACACCTGAAGAACGGCCGTTTATATAAAAAATGACCTAGTCCGGATAACAAACGACTGCAACATTAACGGTAACCTTAGATTACATTTCACCCGA
>JAEBDU010004014.1:0-14787 GCA_016802625.1 Heliconius numata | reverse complement strand
ACAATACAAACTAAACAATCCAAATTAAGGTTACGTAAATTAATTTCATTTGGACTAGAACATTTACAAATTCCATTACTTTTAAATACAAAAAGTAGAACTAATTTCCTTTAATATTACAAAAGAACTTAGTTGGAATATTAAATTTATTCTTGATAGAATTATACTTTCCATACCATTCCAATAAAGCTTACTTAATAAAACTTTCTAGGGATTGTGAAACTAATGTACTTAGGTTTTTAAAATTAATAATTGTTTTAATATCAAATAATTGATTATTGATTGGAGCCGTTGTGGCACAGTGGGAGTATCTGATTCATCATCTGACGTATACGCAATGATTGTGGGTTTGATTTCCACTCTAGGATTATTTTAATTAACAAAGCAGTCGAATTAGGTAAAAAAATATAACATACCTATGTTAAAATATAAACTAGTAAATAAAATATTTATTAGAGAACTTTATTAAGTGTTATATAAGAGCACAGTGTATAAAGTCCTAGTGTTTTAATAAAGACTTAAAATATCAGGTATCGGTAAGCGGATGCGACGCTCAACTAGCAGTTTGTAGGCAACTTCGCTTTGTTAGTATAAAGTTTGCCTTTCCTCCTCTCCTAGTTAAACGTAACGGAAATTGACCAGATAAACGTTAAAAGCTATTAAATGCCTTGTTTTGTTTTTCAGCTTCACACATGTAGCAGGGTAGAGGCCTGTTGTTTAAGTAGATACAACAAAGCAATAAGAAATTATTAATGAGTTCTCCTTTCATTGCATTAGGTAAGTTGTAAGTCCAATTAATTGATAGCGATTTATTTAACGTCGGTCATTAGAGTTGTACGAGACGGAAATTTATCAACGCTCGTATTTTTAGTTTTGCTTCATTTTTATACTTCAGCTTCAGCTTCACGCTGTATCCCGCACACAGCAGGGTAGGCAGAGGGAACCTAGTGGAAAGACACTCCGTTCCCCTTTCCCGTTCCCCTTTTTATACTTCATCGGTAGAAATAGAGGTATGAATTTTGAATTTCTCTAGTAATTAAATTAGTCACTGTCACATGGTCTTAACACACTAGAAAAGAAACTCTACTGTAGCAAGTAATTATTAATTGTCTATTCAAAAGTTAAAATAATTTATAAAAATTTGAGTTTAGCTTTTTTGTTTCTTTCTATGCTTAAAGTAATTCATTACCATCATTATTATCTTGAATTTAATTATAAATACAAAGTTTCATATAATTTGCTGGTCAATAATAAAATCAAACTAATATAAATTAGTATAGCATAGCATGGTAT
The DNA here is from genome assembly GCA_016802625.1 of Heliconius numata. Classification (NCBI taxonomy): domain Eukaryota; kingdom Metazoa; phylum Arthropoda; class Insecta; order Lepidoptera; family Nymphalidae; genus Heliconius; species Heliconius numata. The sequence goes on along the minus strand of JAEBDU010004014.1, from coordinate 13,494 downwards.
ATGGAGGGAACCTGGGAACCTAACGTTAAGACACTTCTGTTCCACACTTTCCGCCGAATTCTCTATTCATTTCAAGAAAATAGTACGTTAAATACAAGTCTAGCCATATATAATCTATAAAAAAAACAAATTCCGCCGAAATTATTCTATATGTAAAAAAAAATTACAAGACGCTGAAAGGCCAACTGTCAGACCTAAATCATACGAGAAACTGTGTTCGGACGTCCTTTAGACAGGAATACTAGATATTTACGTCTAACGCTACGAATTTGTTCTGAAAACTTTATTATCGTATTATTATTACTTATATGTTTTATTATTACTCTTTTTATATTCCATATATAAAACTCAAATACATCGTCAGTCTTGTCTATATATATAAAATCGAAAGGTCACTCACTCATCACGATATCTCAGAAACTACATATGCTGAATGAATCTGATATTTTGCATAGGAGTAATTTATAGGACGTAGGTGCTCGCTAAGCCGGGAATTTGCAATATTCGACTTCTAAGGGGTTGTTTTTGGGGTTGAAAGTTTGTATGAAACTTCGTTACTACAAATGCTAGGAGTCTCAAATTTTACATGGACGTCACTTATAGGACGTAGGTACTCATGGAGACAGAAATTAATAATAACGTAGTTCAGGCAGGCGAAGCCGCGAGCGGGCCGCTAGTATTATATATTTCATCTGTGCTTAAAATATTACATTTAAATTATTTTTAGTCACAATGTTATATCCTAGCCGGAGTCTAAATTATACTCGGTCTTAATGAATAGTGAAATAATATGTTATATAAAGTAACAGCTGACGAGTTTTAAATTATTTCTAACTTTAATTGAAAATTCAGAGCTGTCGCGTTCAACGTCAGGACTGCAATGTTACTTATAAATACGCATAATATAAAATTCTTAGCTTTTCATTATTTTTAATAAGTAAAATAGACAAGGCTTTATTTTTTATATAAAATGGATTTTTTAAATATACTACTAGTATATGCTACGTAAATACCTACATTAAAAAAATTGCTTTTCTACATGTAAATATGTAAATTTTGAACTCCAAATTCTTTCTTGTGGCCCTGAGCTACGATAGCCTTAAAGCATAATTAAATCGTTTTGTAAATGTTAATATTGAACCAATTAAAATTATAATACTGTAAACATATTATTATGTTAATTTTCTGTGTAAAATACATACCTTTACCTGGTTTTTGTCCAGAAATTTACCTCTACTAGAGCACCGTTAAAACAGCAATGTGACAGCACATTATCCTACCTCAAATATTTGTTTTGTTCACGCAACTCTCATCCCCTTATATTAATACGACGTTTTCAACTCTTTGTTGAGGACTAGACAATGATTAATAAAATTTAACACGCTCTTTCATAATATTTGTTTAGCAAATTTATTTACTCTTGTAGTGCAATGGGTATGTAATACGACAAATAATAATAATAATTAATTTCCCATTCTGGGAAATAAATTACTATTTATTAACATTTTGATTTCTTCGCTCTGGTAACAGGCAATGCCGTTCCCAACCGTTCCCGTTCCCGACGACGACAGAGTGTCTTAACAATAGGTTCCCCCTTCCTACCCTGCTATGTTCGGAGTACAGCGTGAAGCTAAAGAACAGAGAGGACTAGTAGTTTCTCAATTTCTTTTTTATTTATTGATTGTTTGTGTTTTAGTATCACGTACATAGATTGAAAAAACACAGTTATTTTAAAATCACAAACAGAAATTTAAATTTTATTTATTTGTCATATGCATAGGTAAATAAAATGGCTTATACAAATGGAACTTCCTTTAAATATACATTTTCCGAATACATGTATTCCTTATACAATCTCCTCGTGGAACATATCTTCAATGCTGATTATATCAGAAGTATCATGAAAGGTGTTGATGTTTTGCAGTTGAATAGTATAAAAGATAAGAAATCTCTCCAGTACCATTAGGTAATGTGTAGGTTCTCGACGAAGTATTTTGATACTAAAAATCTTACGATGTAAGCATGTCAATGTTTGAAACATTTTCAAAAGTATTTTTGGTAAGAGTACTTACACTCTACAGACGTGTGGTCTCTCCTTTTTCTAACTTTCTCAAAATTTACGTAATAATTCATTATATTAATTTAATTTAATTTTTAATTTACTCTTCTTATTTTTATTTATTTACTATACGTTTTTTTTTTACTTTCTGATTCTTAAACTAGCCTTAGAAATATATAAATATACATTAAGTATAGAGAACTTCTCCATTTCCATTGGTACGTTTCATTTCTATAAGAAGCTTTCCTTAACATACAACACAAAACCCTCTCGGGATCTTGCTCTTGTATACGGAATAACAGAAGGATATTTCGAATTAAGGCGATAAGACGTGTATTATGTGGTATAGAGTCTGAAAACTTTTGATGATAACTTTTAATGAAAACGCTTATAATTATTACAATAAAGTATAATTAATCTAAGGGAGTTGTTGAGACACTCTGTTCCCCATTCAGACACTACCGTTACCTACTTTCAGCCGCATTCTTGAGGCATCACCATGCTTTGAGAAGGAAACTTTTTTTATAAAAAATACATAAATTAGTACGACAAATAGTAATGTTAAACTGAAATGGCTGCACTGTATTTTAATTCGATAGTTTGTACATATTTAAAAATATCCAGATTTTCTCTATGTGGGATTTGAAACTGCAATAAACTATGCATAATAAACAATTTTATTGCCAAACTTTTCCACTCCACAACTGTCTGTAAATTTATATAAACAATATGAAAATTAACGCGTAAATTTCAATTTCATAGACTACACTGTGCATCGGGCAATCGTAATTCACATCCGCATTTTTAATATAATTATTAAAAAATACGTACACGAAAAAAGAATGAGTTAAAAATTGTATCCATTTTTAGAGTTTTTGTAAATGTTAACGAAAATAAATGACTGTAATGAATATAAGTTATTTATTTAATGCAGTGAGTTTATTTGGCTTCATGGTTCTATGGTACATTTTGAATGTATTAAAGTAAATTATGTCTTTATTATATGCATAGTAGGTAATCAGATAAACATTTTATAGAAAAAAATGAGAAACACCATGATGCTGTGATTATTTGATTACTTGATAAAACAAATTATTATTAAATATTACCAACGTATAGTCTCCACTAAGTTTCCAAAAATAATATTTTATTATTATTTAAGGATTCATACCAAACAACCTGACAAGCGCTAGTCGGGCGTTCACCAAGAGTTCTGTACAATAATTGAAGGTCTCGCCGCTTCGTTTGATACCTCACTTCAACCTCATTTGGCTTTAATACCAAATTTTGCCACCCTTTAAAGTTATTTGTTTTAGCATTTAACCACAAAAGTCTCCATCGTCCATCCATCGTCATATTCTCATCATATTCTTCATATTCTTTCATCGTCATTTTCGTGAGGGACCATATACCTGAGTATATGGTTTGAAATTCAATTCGATATCTCCAAGCTTTCCTAAAACAAAGGCTTTTGACAGACAAAGAGACCTACAGACAGACAACAAAGTAATCTGATAAGGCTTCCTTTTTTCCTTAAAAGGTACAGAATCCTAAAAAGTTAAAAAAATATTGACAATAATTTATGTTGTCATGTTAATCCATGTAATTTAAAATAAAACTAGTATAAAATTCCTTTTGAAGTTATAATTTGATAAAATAAACAAGAATGACAACAAAGCGTCAATTCCGGCTCCAACGTGTACGTGTGTGTCGTGAACACAAGATAAGCTCGACTTGACCTGACGTGTGCGGGGTTTAATTATGCATAGTGCATCTACGGTTATATTTGGTCATACTATCAGACATAAGAGACATACAGAGGCAACTATACATATGAAATTGACTAAACTACTACTATTATTGTAGAATATAAATACAAATCAGCTTCACGCTGTATCCTGCACACAGCAGGGTAGGCAGAGGGAACCTAGTGTTAACACTCCGCTCCCCACTTTCTGCCAAATTCTGGAGGCTTTGCGTGTTGAGTGGCAGAACTCAACGCGACGCTTTGCCTCAACACCAGAGCGCAGAAATGGAAATATAAACGTAAATAAATATTTCACTTCCTCGAGTGGGGTTCGAACCCACATCCGTCGCGTTACAGTCACACCCTTGTGCCCCACTACTATAACAATGTCTATAAAAATACATATATGAGAATATAATACAAACCAAAATACAAGATCACTTTCCTAATAATATTATCTTAGATTTTTTATAAATATTCAAGTAAATATTTCCCAGTTTTCTCTCATCTCCGATAGGAAGCTATTTGCATAAAGAGACGGGACCGATGCGTATCCAGCATTCGTACGTGGCATTTACATTTTAAATTATAGAACCAGATATATAGAGAAAGATACAGCCTACCGCAATCCTGCCTGCTTCTCATATAGGTATAGGTATTACATATTGGAAAACCTTTAAGAAAATGAGCTTTATATTTACTTTTACGGAGTAATAGTTGTAGGTGTTATATACTTAAAAAGAAGTGTACGGGTATTTCAATTTACTTAATTATTTTTTTATATTAATTACTTAAAATCGCCTTAGTGGCGCAAATGTGTAAACGCGTTGGATGTTGGATGTTGATTACCACTCGGGAAACCTATTTACATTTTTTTTTATTTCCTCGATCAGGTAAGAAGACACAGCATGGCGTTAAGTTTCGCCACTCAACACGCAAAGTCTCGAAAATTCGGCGGAAAATGGAGGACAGTGTTAACATAAGGTTCCTGATTTGTGCGGCATACGGCGTGGTCCTAAAGAAGGCATTTGAATTAGTTATCGATATAGATGGTATATCTAATATCCATTAAGGTGCTTTGAAGGTAGCCGAAAATATTGATGCATACTACTAAATACTACTGCATTTGGTACTTAAAATTAAAAGGAAATTCGAGTACAGGTTTTCCGTACCTAGCCTATATTTCGGGTACAGGTTTTTCTGAATGGGAATAGAACTAACAACAATTGCGATTACCGTCACACTCTTAGTCCACTGAGCCACAAGGGCCTATGATGTTGACAAACATATAATTTCTCTTTAACAATATAAGAGAAGGATAACCTTAACGTGTGAACTTATTCATATATAGATATGCGCTATAGTAATTAATTAAGGAACTAGTTGGGAAGTAAGTTCGTATAATGTGTTCTTGTTACAGGTAGGTAGGTACCAGGGAGACAGCGAGGTGTATCGTTAATTTGTTTTGTCAGTTTGCTTTAACTTGTTGTTGTATATTATATACCTAAGCCCTTTAAGATGGCGTTTGTCGTTATAATAATAGTTAGTATATTGGGTTACGAGTGGCGGAATTAAACGCCGCCTTTTTTTAACAGTTAACTTTTTATATTTAAATTAATATGAGTTGTACTCACAACCATTACGTATTTAGTTTTATTTAAGGTACTTAACCTTGTTGTGTTTATATATCGTATTTTTTAGCATGAATTATAAATTAAAAAATTAATCAAATTTCGATTTGAATGAAAAGTCGCTTCACGCTTTTGTAACCTAGTGTTACGATACTTCCGTTCCACAATTTTCACCGATTTCGCCAGGTGTTTGCTTGTTAAGCGGCGAGACACGACGTCACTCACCAGAGTGGGGAGAGGAAAATATTAAAAATTTCATTCCCCTCAGACGGAATTGAGCCCATAACCGTCGCATCTACAGTCGCACGCCTGTGCGCCTGCGCCACTTTGGTCACACCGTATTAACCATAAAAATAGTAAAAATGTGTAGAGAATTTCACCGAAGTAGAATTTGAACGCACATGTTTTTTTTTAGTCTTAATTGGCTAGAACGCTTGTACGTGTTATTCAAATCATACTGTGTTCAAAAACTTTTTTACCGAATTTCAAAGGTCAATATTATTTTTTGCCATATATTCAAATTGAAAAAATCTTTTTCTGTTGAATAGTCCATTTGTAGAGGAACACTTTAGCCTATATATATTGTATTTTTATTAAGTTTCCGTCGAAATTTAGAGGCATTGCAAGTTGAGTGGCGGAACTCAACGCCACGCGCTGCCTCAACACCAGATCGAAGAAATGCAAATATTTAACTTCTTCGAATGAGGATCCACAGAGAGAGAGAGAGAGTGGTAATAATATAATTTAGTATAATAAAATTATAATAAATATAACTACAAAATAATTTATATATAAAATATATATATTTAAAAAGTAACATGTGTGAGAAAGCTATCAATATAGCTCAGTGGATATGAATGTAATGACACTCGTTTGGTTCCGGACCAACGAACCACGAAATCACTCACTTTCTGTTATCCAGATTATATATAGAAATAAGACGATTGCAAACTATCAAGTAAAATATTTTTTATTTGTTACTTAAAGAAATGAGAACATACAAACACTGTTGTTTAATAGTTTATTTTAAAATAGATATATAATATGATGTAATAACACTTTTGTATATTTATGAACACAAAAGAAGACTATTTTCTTTCATTTCCTCGCTATGGTAATAAGCGCGGCGTTGAGTTCCGCCACTCAACACGTCAAAATGCAATGCCTCAGGTAATCGGCGAAAAGTGGAGAAAGGAAATGTCTTCATGGAGATCGAAGTTTTTTAACTTGCTTGGTTCCCAGGTTCCCTCTGTCTATCATGCTGTCTGCGGTATATACAGCGTGAAGCTTAAGAAATATCCTCATAACTTTGAACAACTGCACACTCGTGATTTTAACCAACTAAATAAAAATAAAACATTTTCTAACCTATGCCGTTGTAAGAATTCAATAAATTCAAGCAAATCCAATATTTTCTAAACGTCAAGTCTCTGTTATGTGAACTCAGCTTTATTTTTATTTATTGAAGCAAAATATATCAATTCAACGAATACAACACAAACATTAAATGGCTTTGTTCTTGTATGCGATTTATGAATAAAATAACACAAAGTTTTATTTCTAAGTATAACTTAGTTGCACTTTAAAAATATATTTTTCAATGATAATTAATAAATAAAAAAAGATCATATTTTCATATAAAATTAATAGATCGAATAATATTATTTAAGTACAAAGTTTTCATTCAGCTTGCAAAACTAAGTCGAAATTCTAATAATTAATAATTCAATTTTCCAAGCAAAACTCTTATTAATACGAGTATATCAATATCCCAAATATGAGTTATATATAAATTGAAATGTAAATGTTCAAAGTAAATACGAACGATGTAGGGCGAATCAGTTAGCATTAGGGTTGTACTTTAGGTAACAAATTTTAGGGTGTCCATAATTCTTAAGCAATATCTATTTAACTTCACGCGTAAGTTCAGGGTATTTAGTGATAAGACACTCCGTTTCCCATTTTCCGCTGATTTTTCGAGACAATCCGTGTTAATTGACGGAATTATCTATCTTCTATCCCTCTCACAGCAGGGTAGGCAGAGAATACTCCGTTAAGACAATCCGTTACCCAATTTTCAAGACATTGAATGGCGGAACTAAGCACCGCGGCACCCTTTATCCTATAACCAAATAATAATACATCACGACACAACACGAAGGTTGTAAGTTCATTTTCACTTGGGGGACAAGTGGAAATGAACCCACAATCGTCGTGTTTAGAATTTTAAGTCATTATAATTTCTGAAAGGAGCTGGTAAATAGAAATATATAGCATTAGTTATATATTTCTACTTTATTTTATTTTTATTTCTATTTAGCTAGTAGTAAAAAGTGGGTAGTTTTCATAATTTATTTAGGTTTTTCAGCTTGATGGTAACCGTTGATCCAACCATTAGTTACTATTCGAATGGGTTTAACGAAGCGTACCCAAGTTGCCTCAAAACATACGCCGCAATACAATTTTTTATGGGAATTTTAATCTTTTTCCCATATTTTTAAAGTTCAAAATACTATAAACCTGTCTGTTAAGGAAAATTAGGCAAGTTTAAACAGATATTAGTACGCAAATGCGGTTACACGCAAATGTAGAAAACTTCGAAGGTTCTGAAGTGTCTTTAGTTTTCGATTTGTAATTACTTTAATGTGTGCTAAAACTATAAGTTATGTAAAAATACTGGAAATAATATTTTTATGAATGAAAATACACTAAATATACCACATATATATTTAATAAAAGCTATTTTTTACCTGCATGGTGTTAAGACACTCCGCTCCCGCTGAATTTTTGAGGCATTGTGTGATGATTGGTGGAACTCAACGCCGCGATACTAGAGCGACGAAATGAAAATTTCCCAGCGTTGTCAGTCACACACATGTCCCACTGCGCCAGGACCATCTTTATTGCGAAATAAATAAAAAATATCCTTAGAAGTCGTTAATTATGACTGCATATTGAATTTGTCTTCAAAAATATTTTTCCTAAAATTGGTGACCGACGATCTTCTCTCTTCTTCTTGCTTATATATATATTTTTTTGTATTTAGCCCGTTTTATCAAATAAGTTCAGTAAATTCATAGGAATACAATAAAATTCTCCGCATTTATATTTCTATGAACACCAACAAAGGGTAGAGACACCATAGAGTCGCTATCTGCCGCACGGATCTACCTTCCGGTACAGACAGCTATTCAGAACAAAGCCCCGCTTGCCCTATTTAAAAACTAACTACCTACTCGGTTTTCAAATATTTATTTAATGTGTTTATAGGTTATTTGTGATGAATTTTTGAGGCATTGCGTGTTGAGTGGCGGTACTCAACACCGCGAAGAAATGATAATATTAGAACCAAGAATCAGAACTAATAATTCATTACTCCGAGTGGGAATCGAACCCACAAACTGTCGTGTTTACACAAACATGCGACAGTTCTCTTTTTTTGTAATCTAATTGCATAATAAAATATAAATAATAACGCAGCTTTCACAGCATACTAAATAAAGCTTTTTGTATAACAATATCATTTAGCTCGTAAAACGTGATAAATGATTATTAAACCAAACGTTAACTATTATAATAAATTAAATTTAAATGTAATTGTCATTTGTATTTCAATATAAAGTTTCATTTATATACAATGCAAAATATATTCTACTATATTTTCCTTTGAAATGCGCTAATTGTGTAGAAATATGAACAATTTTAAGCATTGAATACAATTGCATTGAATATTGTTTATTTGATATTTATTTGTTAATGATTTGGAATTTAGTCTCTGATGGAAAAGATCAGATGGATTAAATTAATTAAATATTTAATAATGTTTTCGCAACGGTGTCGAGGCAAAGAGCGGCGTTGAATTCCGCCCCAAATCCGACAATACCTCTAGCATTCAGCGAAAATTAGGAAACAGAAATGTCTTAAAAGGAGTATCTTAACACTATGTTCCCAGGTTCCTTTTGCCTGTCCTGCTATGTGCGGGACACAGAGTGAAAACCTGAACTGAAGTAAACTCAGTTTTTTATTATTTATTTTGCCAGGGACCTAAACTGGTTGCAAATAGTCCCCTAAAACCAATAAAGTTCGTAAATAGAAGGAAAACGTAGGAAATGCGTATATTTCTATTACCTTCAGAATAACATAACCATATATGGTGCTATATTCGCCCTAAGGGTTTTAGATCCTTGTAATCTCACCATAATATAAGGTGACTCTCACTGTTATTTAGGGTTAAACGAAATATGTACATACTCCAGAGAAATTTTAGGAGCAACAGAGGGAAATAAGCACAGCATTTTACGACATTTCAATTCTACAAACTAACTCTAGAAAATAAATAGGTAATTGTTTACACTTTATGGATATCTGTAGGTTCAATTCATTGTTACATTTTAGGTTAAAAAAATAATTCCCGAGAAATCTAATGTTAGTTTTTAATAAAACTAAACGTAGGCGGACCTTAATGTGGGCGGAAATAAGAAAATGTTCCTTTTTGTCATATAAATCATATCTTTCTATACTAATATCTATACTTCTATACTAATATAATAAAGCGGAAGAGTTTGTTTGTTTGTTTGTTTGAACGCTAAGATCTCTGGATCTACTGGTCCAATTTACTTTGTTTTTGTTTTGTATGAAAGCTGCATTCTTCCGAAGTGCTATAGGCTATATAACATTACATTACACATATATACTAATATATTTTAAAGTACTTTCTAATTTGACATGCAATTTATTCTGCCATGTTAATAACAACCGTCGTCGCTACGCGACCGCTACCGTGACATTTTGATATTCATCCTTATGAAAATAAATATAATAGTCACTTTTAGCATTTTATCTAGATTGATATTATAGTTTACTGTATAACATTCTAATAAATAATTAAGGAGATGTCACTGATTCGAAATGACCTAGCCTTCGGGCGGCATAGTATGAATATGACCGATGCGAAAATATTCTTATAGTTCAAGCAGGCGTAGCCGCGTCCGGGTCCACTAGTCTAAAATAATATAAGTAAAAGTTGAATGATTAATAAAATCATCCATGCCACTATATGAGTTTCCATGAAAAAAACATTAAAAAATAACGCCCGATTGTTTTATCAAGCCTTGTTTACTTAACGCCGAACACTGTTTTCATACCGTGAGGCCACTTCAGCACCGTTGTAAAAACTTCCATTCCGTTTTAGTTAATAAATTAACACTGTATGAACTAGCGTAGCCATTTTCTAAATTGTGTTTTAATCCCATGTGGTTACTGACCACGCGAAGTAAAAATAATTGACCTATATAGTACCTAGTTGTTGGACCTTGTGTAAGTCGATTAGAACTTTATTTTTATTGTATTATGAACTATAAAGTCTGTTCGTTGGTGAAAATTTTATAAAAATTTCCTTTACTAATTATCTACTGTAGCTAACAAACGGTGTTGTTTTGTTTTTATTATAAATTATATTGTTACTACTATAGTTTTTTTTTTTTTTTTATCACTAAATGTAATGAAATATATTTTGACATAAAAAAAAATTATCAGCTTCACACTGTATCCCACATACAGAAGGGTAGGCAGATGGAACTTAGTGTTAAGACACTACGTTCCCCACTTTCCGCCTAATTTTTCGAGACATTGCGTGTTGTGTGGCTTTTGCCTTGGTGAAAAAAATAAAAATCAAACGCAACAACCAAGTGAAATTCGAAGATAATTATGTTGACAGCTTACCTAATTGACAGCTTAATTCGATGCGGTTTGTTATTGACATGTTATTGTATATGTTTAGATATACATCTACTTATATCTACTTATATTTATTTTATAAAGCTAAAGGCGTTGAGGCCAGATGTGGCGCAGGGACACAAACCTGCGACTTTAAACAGGTTAATAGATTGTGGGTTCGATTCCCATTCGAGGAATTAAGATACTAAATATTTTCATTTCCTCGAGTTCTGCCACTCAACACGCAATGCCTCCAGAATGTCGTGGAAAATGGATGTAGTATGAAATAAAAGACAAAGAAGGGTGTCAATGGACTTATGAATTCTTCACATCGCTACTCACCTTGCGCAATATAAACACAAAAACGTAAAACAAAATTATGTGTCAGCCAAAAGGCTTAAATAAATATGTAACTAACGAAGGAAATAAATTGAAAGCCCGCCTATTTCTTTAGAAAATATTAAAAATATAATTAAAAACTCAGGTACCTACGTTCTGGACTGAGACGAAATTCGGTTTAACGAGAACATTCACAGAATGTGTGCCGGCTGACGGCTTAGCTCTAGCTTCATTAAAAAATACATAGCATTCATAATGAACTCGCGACTGCACGTGTAGGACACTCGTGATTCATAATATTTTAAATACGATGTTTGTTTGTATATGTTTATTGCAAATTTCATATAAGTAATATACCAAATACCTTATAGTGCCAATTTTTTTACTTTTAGGATTTTACTGAGGTGAAAAAAGTGGCTAAGTAAAATTGTATGATTTTATACCTCATATACGTAGATACTTAGAGGCGTTGAGTTCCGCCAATCAACAATGTCTCGAGAATTCGCCGGTGCGTGGGGCGCGGAATGTCTTAATACTAAGGTCCCTTTACATACCATGCCATATGTAAGGAGAATTATAAAAGATTTAAATATATTTAAATATAATTTCTTCCGAGTGGAAATCGAACCCACAACAAGCACTGTCGCACTGCGCCACGGTGGTTTCACTTTTAACTTATAAATAACTCAAACCCGACTTCCTCAACCAATATATTCGTTCAATGGGCAATGTTATCGCGAGTGCGCAGCCAATACGCTTTTCTTATAACTTGTCACCCATATTTCATATTAAAAGGCTTACTTTCTCCATAAAATATAATATTATAACTCTATTATAAATAAAACGTAATCGTTTTTCTATATGTATTTTTTTGTGTTTTGCTGAAAATGTTTTTCTTGTTCATAATGCTGGTTATATTATGAAAGAGGAAGATATTCCGTTACCAACGTTTAATCTATTTTTGACATAGTATTTATTGGTCAAATGCTACACGCTACACGTTATCTAAGCGGCACAAGGGTGTCACTGTAACGCGACGGTTTTGGGTTCGATCCCCACTCGAGGAAATATTTATTTACGCGTATATTTCCATTTGTTCGCTCTGGTGTCGAGGCAAAGCGCGGCGTTGAGTTCTGCCACTCAACACGCAATGCCTCCAGAATTTGGTGGAAAGTAGGGAACGGAGTGTCTTAACACTAGGTTCCGTCTGCCTATCCTGCTGTGTGCGGGATACAGCGTAAAGCTGATTGGATTTAATTTGATTTTAGTCATGTTACAACTCAAAGTTAATTTCATATGTTCATGACACACCAATGGTATCTATACAAACCAATCAATTATAGTTAAAAATTTAATGGGAACATAAAAACATGTTTCTATTATTTATATAGATATATTAATAAGAAATTGGGGAAAAATAAACACAACAAGATATTCCTCCAAACTTTATTTGGAAAATCCGTAATACAAATAGTAACTTTAATAGATATTTGTATAATATCATAATAAGTTTATACATATAGTATGTATGTAGATATAACATCACTTATCAATAAAGGCATTTAGAATAACATTATAACAAGTTTTTTTCGTGAAAAACATCGATTCCTGATAAAATAATATCGATATGATGATATGCTGTTTAATAAAAAACACAAAAATACGTACGAATACGTATAAATTAAGTATAACAATTTTATATATGGCAATACATTATTGTTAATGGCACTTTATATTTTGCACTACAAATTTTATCTTTAATTTTTCTATTCTAATATTCTAGAGAAAGCATCGTTTATTTTGTATAGGTACATAAAGGAGTATAATTTTACTTGATTTTGTATTTATCGCCATCTAGTAACGGTTATTAGAACTAGCCGCCATTTTTAAATATACAAGTGACATCTATGAAAATATTTCAAAACAACTTAACTATAATAGGTTCTTTGTTTTTATAGAGAAAAGCAATATGCGATTTAATAAACAATATGATTTTAAAATTA
>JAEBDU010004010.1:0-10171 GCA_016802625.1 Heliconius numata | reverse complement strand
AAAGAGTTTTTTCTAATAGGCACAGTATAAAAAGTAAGATATATTATGTGTAATAATAACAGGCATATACTCGTATATTTAATATTTAAATTATAAGTATATCAGTACAGCCCGATTTGACGGACTGAACACTAGAATATTAGAAAAGTGCACAAGTTTTATAAATTATTAATAAATACGGTAATATTTAAATATGTTAGATATAATATGCATTAGCATCAGGTCAAAGCACTAGGCATTTACCTTCTCGAAAAACGATTAAAACGTGTTTCTCAGGTTATTGCCAATTTAAATTCAACTGATATAAGTATGTTAAGAACTAATTCGATACATTTAAAAAAGAATGGGTGTATTTTGATGTCAAGGAAATTGATTAATTTTATGTAGATCCTGCATAAAAATAATACTACATAAATGTATACAATATATCCAAAATAATAATAATTCTATGCTATACTCATAAAGTTTTAACCTTAATTTAGGATACCTTGAACCTTGAGTCTTTTCCTACGCATGGGGCATTAATCGATTAATTTTTAAGGACATGATTAAATATTGTGAAATACAAGACTAACAATAACTGTAGATTAAATCGGTTATGTAATATATAACGGCTATGTTAATTAAGTTGCCTCCAATAAACAGACGTCGTACATAATATTTAAGTCACTGACCGTCCTTGCATGCCCTATACAACCATAGAATAAATAACAAAAAAAATTAAAAGTTGTCTGTTTACATTTTTATAAAACTTTATCTTATAAAGAAGCTTCATCAGGAACTGGAGTAAACTTGATAGAAACGTTAGTTAATCGAGAATAGTACTAAGTGCATATTGATGATAGGTTTAGGCACACTGACGTTAGCTGCAAATGTCTATGCAAAGCTCATTTTAGGATTTTTTTCTTACTTTTCATTATTTTCCTACTGAATGTTCAATGCGTTAAAGTTCAGAAAGCTCTTACTTCAAGGAGACCACGATGTCAGCTGTACTATACAGTAGGTACCGAGTGTAAGCTTGATGACAGTGATCAAGCTACATACAGCATTTTAGATTTTTTTGGAAAGAAAATACTATACAATTAAAATATATTTTCTTGTATTTATTTACCTACGTCAAACATTTCCTTAAATTGGAAATTAAAAAAAATATTGCCTATATGTACATAACACAGATTGAAAGATATTGCAATACCTACATTATTCTGCACGTTTTCCTGTTCAAATATCTTATCGCCATTCAATCGCAAACATAATGAATATAGAAATAATAAGAACTGGAGGCAGGCGTATAATTTTCAAGACAACAAAAAACAACACTGTATTACATAACCATAAGTAAGTGAACCAAAACTATAGTTTTTCATACAATGCAATTTTAAATTAGAATTTAATTAATACAACAAAGAACTTTGTAAAGTTTAGTATTCATAAACATATTATTACGTAAGCCAAATAACTTAAGTCTGTTGGTAATAATTGCACTTGACAATAAATTCAATCTCAGAACAAGCTTTTCCAAGATAACTATAATCGATGACGTCTATAATGTTAATAAACTTGACACTGAAACAATATTGCTTACTCAGGTAATAAACGGAAGTTTACATGTTATATGTATATGTTTATTACATTACTGTGCCTCTTGGAAACCGTGTCCATCCTAGAATAGTCTGGTGCCCACTCCAGTACTAACAAGTAAAATTGCTCCGAAAAAATTAAAAAAAACAACGTTTACACAAACATATAAACAAGGTAAAGTCCAGATCTCCCTCAGCAAATATCTCTAGATATGTCTTTTGCCGTAATGTCAAGCATATTTATTTACACTAAAGCTTTTTAATTTTATTGCAATTTTAATAAATAATACACTTAATTATAACAACTCTAACAAAAAGCGATTTAATAAATAAAGGCCAAAATCTCGACATAACAAAGAATATCGAAACCCCATATGGCCCTAACCACAAATTACCTCGGCAACAATAGAATTGTTATTTTCATAGACCCATTCATGGCATTCTTCCAATACTTCAAGAAACGTGTTGTTTGAGCATGTTTGGTTTGACAAATCATATTTGCGCTTATCTACAACTGGCTTTAAACATTTAGCATCCACGTCTTTAGGCCACCAAACTGGTATTTCCACACTTGGTTTTATGTCTTCACATTCTGGAACCAGACATCTGAAATAAATAATGTTGTTATGTTAAAAAAGAAATAATATAAAGGCTGTGGTGGCGCAGAGGCACAGGGGTGTGACTGTAACGCGACGGTTGTGGGTTCCATCCCCACTCGAGGAAGTGAAATATTTATTTTCGTTTCTATTTTCATTTCTTCGCTCTGGTGTCGGGGCAAAGCGTGGCGTTCTGCCACTCAACACGTAATGCCTCCAGAATTCGACAGAAAGTAGAGAATGGAGTGTATTTTAACACTGGGTTCCCTCTGTCTACCCTGTAGTGTGCGGGATACAGCGTGAAGCTGGTTTTAAGAAATAATATAATGATTTCATTTTATTCATAGATGTAATTCAACATGATTTGTTAAATAAAATTTAAAGATCACTTATTTATTGTAGTCCTTATATGTTGTGAATACAGTTAGGTAATATAAGGAGATTCCTTTTAGGTTTTCCCTACCGTTACCCTTTTTTCAATAAAATATTATAAGAAATTTATATTTGTGGTAGGTTGTGGCTCATGTGCACAAAGTATCATTGTAAACGCGACAGATTGTAGGTTTGATTCCTATTCAAGGAAATGAAATATTTATTTATTTTTTACTTCTTCGCTCCGGTTTAGTTGCGTGTTTCGCCGCCTAACACGCATACTACGAACACCTAAACTTGTTGCGAATATCTTCTATATGATACCTATTACCTTATTTAATATTTATATTCTGATTAATGGACAATTTTCAATAATTTTAAATTGAGTTCAATGTGACAGTTTAATTCATTCCACTTAAGCAATTGCTAAAACATTGATCATGCTTCAGTATTTGTGCCTTTCAATTGTAAAATATATTACGAAATAAATTTGTAATAATAATAATCAGATTCACACTGTATCCCGCACACATCAGGGTAGGCAGAGGGAACCTAGTGTTAAGACACTCCGTTTCCCACTTTCGACCGAGTTCTGGAAACTTTGCGTGTTGAGTGGCGGATCTCAACGCCGCGCTTTGCCTCGACACCTGATCGAAAAATGCGAAGAAATATTTCATTTCTCATTCCTTAAATAAATATTTGATTTCTTTCTCAAGTGGGGATCGAACAGACGACCAGTCGATTTTACAGACACACTTTGTGCCCCTGCGCCATGACTGGCCTCAAAATAAACATAATTTAATTATACAAAATATAATTAAAGTTTAAGTCTATTTGATTCAAGTAGCGTTCATTTTCCTATTAACCTAAATGAATTACAAAGAAACAATTAACATTACTAGCTGCGTATCTTCAACTACAAATACCTTTAAAGGTAAAGTAAAGTTAATGTTGTTGCTTATTGTTTTTATTCCTTAAGCATTATTATATAAATGTTTACTTATAACAGTCTATTGAATCTTTGATTAAAAACGATTCATATTGCATTGGCATTAAATAATTATCTCAGTATATAAAACAGTACCTATCTATAAGTATAACATTAGTTGCCTTAGTATTATGTAACTTTATTAAAAGCTTATAAATAATTTATAAACTTACTTACTTACTTATAAAATATACATTAGTTGGCCAATTTTAGTCAGAAGCTACTTTTACCAAGAAAATCTTGCATTCATATCAATTTCAATATTTTATCTGTAGAACCTAATTACATATTAAACATAAAATTACTTGAATGTATATTTTTTAAATATCTAAAATAGCGGTGTTATCGTAAAATGGTTATTGAGAAAGTTTATGCTAAGAGCTTCCTGAAAAGGAATCTAGTCGATTAGGTTTTCTTCGATACGTAATTAATGCTTTGTAAACAATTTATTATTGAGGAAAATATACTAACAATATTTAAAATGCACAAATTATTAGTTTTATTATTATCATGTTTTTTTTTCTTTTCAGCCTAACGCTTTATCCGGCACATCAAGGTTGGCTGAGAAAACCAAGTTCACAAGCAAAACTTTCCCTTTCTTAATTTTACAAGAAGCTTGCATTGAAGTTACTATATCGAATAACGGAATTTAACGCTGCGCTTGAAAATGAAATAAAATATGAGGGTTATATAACCTCGTATTTCATTTTAAAACATATAAAGGGGCTAACCCCCATTTAAAAGATAACGATATAATAAAATAATATAAATATTTATATGCTCTGGATTCTTCGAGAACTTTCTAAATTTAGGCTATTCGTAACGGACTGAATTATAATGATTCATAATTTTATTAGAATTGAGATATATTTAATTACTTACAACATCAGAATATAAAAAGAACGATTAATATTTAATATAAAATTAATTATATAATAGCGGATACGAAAGGCACGCGTCTAACGCCCAATATTAATAATGTATCTCCTATCTCCAGTTAACGTCTATCTCGTACTGTCCGACATGTCTATCCAATCACTAACCTGCATGCCTACCTCCATCTCTGTCTATTTCAATCTATGGTAGCAATTTTTGGATTAGGATTGATTATTAACATTGGGCGTAAATGATACAGATTACTTATTTCATGCAAGCACAAGCTGTGTGACGTATTTTATATTTTAAATTTTAATTTAAATACAAATATTTAAAAAACTTGTCCAATTCTACATGCTTGTCATTTTTAATTAAAATTTATTTTATTTTAATTAAATTTAATTTTTAAAGACAGCAAAAGAGGATGTTATCAATACGACTAATATGTTTTTATGTATGTCATGCGATCACTCAGCCAGGCTCAAGTCAATTAGGTAGTAATGATTTTTGATGATTCTTTTCTTGATATGATTTTCTTTTTGATTATAATAATATTTTATTACAATTTATATTGCAAATATTAAAAAAAATCATTAATCCTTATAGTTATTATAAAACCGTTAGAAACCGTTATAATATTGTTTAAGTATATTTTCATAATCTACACGTCTTCGAACACGAAATACTCGTGCGTGATAACAAAATATATATTTATTTATAAAAATATATATGCTCTAGTATTAATTTATATTCTAGTCTTGTTTTAATTAACCGTAAGGCATACATACATACATATACTATACCCAATAAGTACAAAGTATAACGTATGAGATGATTTTTAATAAGGAATACAGGAAAAAGAATTGAAAAAATTTTTGTAATGCAGGTAAAATCCATATGTTATTGTTTTATAAGCAATTTAGATTTTTCTTTAATAATAGCTACATATAATTATAATAATAAAAGATTGTATAGGAATCTGTGATATGTTGTATTGTTTTTCCTTTCTTAATAGAAGTAGTAGTTTAATAACTAGCAACTACACGTGGCTAAGTCTACTTTAACTTATTGTTAAACCTTTACAGCTAACGTAATTTTGCTTTAAGAAATATAGAACATACCTACTAAGTTCATCTCTTACAGAGAATATAAAAATTCGTCTTATTTAGTGAATAAAATGGACGAAAGAATTCTTAAAAATGTTTATTTTATGTTTAGTTATTATTTACATTTTAAATTAATCCTACTAAGATACTAAGAATATGTTTAAGTTCAAGTTAAAAAATGTATTAAGTTAATATAGATTATAAAGAAAGATTCTCCTAAAGATTTTTTACTTCAATTATTATTTCCCTATGGATATTAAGACAGCAAAATATTATGAGCTGAATCTATAAATGTTGTAAAGTAAGCAGTAATAAGGAATTGCTAAGTACAATGTATACAAATATACTAGGAGATCTTCTAGGTGTTACTTCTATGGCTTCTTCCATGGGTTGGCTAATTATTATTAGTCTTGAGGACGGGGTCTCGTGTCTTAAATATTTTGTGCTATTTATAGATAAAGTATTGTTTTTATTACCACTTGTCGCCGATTTTTCGCGATACTGCTTTTTGAGTAGCGGAACTCAATACCGCACTTTGTCTTGCTACCAGAGCGAGGAAATGAATATATTAAATAATTCATATTTTCTACGATAAAGTGTATTGATAATGTTAATTTAAATATTAACAATGTAGAGTTGCATTATCTACAATAGACAACGTAAAAATATAAAAGGACAAATGTAGAAGATTAAAAGATAATAATTTTGCAAGGCCTAAACTATAATATCTATTTAAGTGAAGTTATTAAAATTTTATTACGTTTTAATAGACTGAAAGTCTATAAAATCTTATTTTATATGTATATAACTATTATTTATTCCAGATATTCAACTACTATGTATGTACGTAACTGATGGCATTCAGACTCTAAGATTGCAAGTAATAATAATTTACTTAAAGGTTAAAAGTCAATCATTGTAAGCTCTTTGGAGAGCGACGAACAGGGCGCCAATATTAAATTTTTTGCTGTATTTTTTTGCGATTTGTTTTCAATTAAAGAAGACAAGTTGTTTTTACACATAAATATTTAATAAAATTATTTCAATAACCTGTCATCATTTATAATGCCAGAAATATAAATAAATACTAAATATATATAAATAAGAGCGTACTTAGTTTAAGTTATTACCTATTGAAAATAACTCTTTTACCAACAGCCAAACGATGCAACAATCATTTTGATAAATATATTTAATAATGTATTTTTTTTTATATTAGGATTTTTTATTTGCTAGCCAGGGTTATTCTAAAGGGCGATCTAATTTCGAGTTCTTCGAAAATTACTTTACAAAAAGATGATAAGAAATGAAGATTGTACATCCTTTCTGATGAAAAGCTTTTGTCATTATCACACAATAAATTAATAACAGGATTTTAAAATATAAAAAAATATATTATATTATTAATAATTGATATAATTTATAAAAATAATAATACTGTTATAATTTTTTCTGCTGTATATATTAAACAAATCGAATCTGTATACAGTCCGAGAGGTATAAGCAGAGCTTTGCATTTGTGCGAGTGATCAGTAAAAGTAGAGCCAGAATGAATATATATGTATGTAGAATATATAAGTATGTGTATGAATATATATAAATAAAAAAAGGTTCTAACCAAATTCGTAATCAACTTTTAAAAAGAAAGTCCTCGCAAACTGTACGAATTAGCAACAAACGAATAAGTTAGGACGCATTATTATTAGATTTGCCAGTCACTACTATGTACTAATTAAATAATTAGTATATAGTAATTTTGGATGTAACATTACTAAAAAATACATTAATATTGTCTCTCTGTCAAGAAAAGAAATCAAAGTATTTAATTATTCTTAACAATAATAGCAATTTTTACAAAATAGTGAATTGTCTTTTGTAATTAATATCTTCTTATTTTTAAAATAAATTTTCGTAAATTAAAATCTTTTAATTTGAATATTTTTTGTTCTGAAGTATGGATTCAGATGTCATGAACAAAACGTGAAATATTGCAGGTAATTACCATCATGAATATATTAAAAAAATATCTATGCAAGCATTACTCAGTTGAGACGTGCCTAATTGAAAATAATAATTGATGGCCGTCGATTCTAATACAATTCGGTAAAATATTCATGATATTAGTATTTTCCAGAAATTAGTATTTTTTCTTTTTTGTTAAGAACTACTATAATTCTTCTTGCTCTATAAAATAAAAACGATTGGTGAGGAATTCGTTTGATAAAATTATGAAAATAATATTTAATATTCACCTGTGATCTACATCTTCAGCCACAAAAATGTAATTAACATGAATCATAGACACCATCACAAGAGGTAAACATATTAAAATGTATTGAAAAAATTGAAATTTCCCAAATTTTTCGAATTCCGCAAACACATCGGTGCGAACATTGCTAGTAACGTCGGTCGCGGTCATATTTGAAAACAATTTAATTTATACCATACAAAAATAATATATATATATTTATTTAAGTAAATGGTCGATACTAGCTATACGGATGCTCTTATACAACTGATTGTAAATAACATTACGTCTTCGAAATAAATTCCGAGCGAACGATATTACTTATGCCGTATTCGTGAATTCGTCGATGAGGGCAAAAAGGATTTGATTATTAGCAGCTCTCAGGCTCAGCACGTTACACCGTCGTAAAAACCACTTTTAGTACTGCATTCTCTAATATATTAACAGGACTAATGAACGCCAACTAAATATTATATTTGTATGTGTATTCAACTTTCGACAGTTACAGACGACTTTTACAATATTATCAAGCTAATTAAACAGTAATTGGGTACTGTTTTCCATATATATTATTTTTTGCTACGTACTTTTTCTGCTTTTATTAGAATTTAATTATAATTTTCCTTGTTATCTTTTCTAATATTTCTCTTAATAAAATAAGTTGGAATAGGTACTATATATTATAAATATCTAGATTCTTTTTGTTCTTTTTTCTAGCTTCACGCTAAATCCCGCCAATAGCAGGGTAGGCAGGCAGAGCAAACCTTATGTTAACTTTACTTTTATGTTAACTTATGTTAACTACTTTCGCCGCACTTCGCTTTGTTACCAGGGCGAAGAAACTAAAATATTAATAAATTATAATTCATTCATAATTTTTTCTTCCAAATAGGAATCCAACCCACAACCCACAACGAACCCACACCTTTCGTGTTTTACGGTCACACACTTGTACCACTATGTCACGACGGCCTCTAAAGAATATCTATTTAAAATTTCTGATGTATGCTTTGGCAAAGCTGCTATATTTGCATTGTTTTCAAATAGGTACATTCGTATAAAATGTAATACGTAAGTATTTTCTGTAGATTTATTATCAACATCATTAGTACATACAATAAAAAAAATTAAAGACAAAGTCAAATATTTAATTTTTATCAAACAACTGTTTAAATACAATTCAGATATATGTCCACCTTAAATTACCAAGTCATCGGTAATATTAAAATGATCACATAAGCGCGTATTTATAAACCGCTGTCAAATCTTAAATCGTTTTTAAAACGCCATTTTCCTTCATAAATTATATTTCTGTGAATGAAAAGGGTATCTCAAGATCGGTCTCAGACTTGAGACCAACTTAAAATATACATACGGCCCTAAAAATAAACTTTAAAAAATTTCTATGTCAGAATAAAGTGAACATTGTAAGTTCAAATCCCTCACAGAAAAATATTTATAAAGTACTTAATAGATAATAGATTAATATTCTATATTAGAAAATTACTTTCCACTATCTTAATCACCCATTGTTTTCGAAACTGGCAGAAACGCAAGTCCTCTATACCGTTTTGCGGTATATCATATGTTAATTTGAATAAAGATAAAATAATACAAAATAATAATAATATTGTACTACAATATGTAAATGTCCTTATAAATATAAAAGTATATGCCCTTAACTGCTGATCGTTTATTTTCGCGTTAAACTGGTATAGGCTTGACAAACTAGTTCCTTTTTAGTGCTGGTTTTTATGAACTATCCAGATAGACTTACTTGTTAACAATTTTATCATGCAAGTACTTATTCATTGAAATTCATAGTGAATTGTCAAACAGCATGTTGGTACCTACTCATTCAAGGCTACAGTCGTTGTCCGGACAATGCTTAATTAAAGTTCAAAGGAATATGACATATATTCATATGACAATGAAAGCAATTTACTATAAATAAAACTATTTCATAATAGAAACTGTTAATTTTATGCTATGCAGTATCCCTTAATAGATTCCGCTAGTTTTTACTTCGATGATTCACTTCATAGTTATGGGAAAAATCCTAATTATTAGTAGTTTTTTTCGTACATCCTGGATAAGTATGCAAAATTTCAAACAAAGACATTTCAAAGCCGATCTAAATCACGTTCAAAGTTACCGTTACAATTACAAGCATATGTAGATCTAGATACCTACCTACCTATTTACTGATCTCCGTCTGAAATCCATATTTAGAGAAAATATTTTTTTATAATATTATACCTAGTCGCGTACCCTGAAAAATATTATTTACCTTTTAATTTAATTTGCCTACATTTCTTTTACTAATTTTACAGAAATGGCCCCATTATAATATATAATGCTAAATTACGTCGCTCTCATTGCATTTGCCATATTTTCCGTATATT
>JAEBDU010004008.1:0-11647 GCA_016802625.1 Heliconius numata | reverse complement strand
TACATATTTAATGTAGCGCGGGCGCGAAGTTGTAAGAAATTCTTTTAAAATTAACTAAGAAATATTAATTACAAAATTTTATTTTATATATCTATGTGAAATCGAGAAATTTTTTTTGTTATAGGCAAAATAACCATAAAACATAATTACTGCAAGTTTTTATTAAAATCACAAACTATATATTTAAGTTCATTACATTGAGGCCAGTCGTAGCGCAGGGGGCACAAGCGTGTGACTGTAGACGCAGGTTGTACATTCGATTCCCATTCGAGGAAATTAAATATTAAACATTTGCTATGTGCGGGATACATCGTGAAGCAAGAAAAATAAAAAGATACATTACACATTGCAAAATGATTTAGATTCTATTATTATGTCACATTATACACTATTGCAATATTGGCGTTTCATAAAAACAAATACTTGAACCAGTATTACTGTTAGGTATGTACTATATATATTTACGTCAGATTTCAATATTTCCAAAGAAAATATATGCAAACAATAAAGTTATTTAAGTTTACTTTGAACTAATACTATTTATTGATATAATTATATTATAATAACATATAATAAGTGATACGCAATCGCTTACTTTAATAACATAGTATATTATATATCTAATTGTAATGAGAGAGAAATACCACAAATCCTTTAAACAATAGTATAAATTAGAAAAGATTACTCTATTTCACAAAGCATTATAGAGATTTTATGATAATCTAAAGCTTTACTTGAAATTGAACAGTCGAGCTAATTAAACAGTCACTCTCATTTAAATATTAATAGGATATTTAATATTTATTAAACTTTCGTCATTTTGATCAGTTATTATTTTAATTAAAAAAAATCTAATATAATATGTCTGCCATTTTTACTCGAAAATAATATTTCAACGAATTTCAATGTACTCTTAATATAATCTTATTTTTTGTATATCCGAAAATATTTCTAAAATATACATTATACATATTCATCTGTAAATATAAATTAATAAAATAATTATTTAAAATACAAAATAATAAGAAAATATAGCTCTACAAAAAAAAAACTATTTACAAAAAGATTAAAAAGTACATATTGCCAAATCAAATTCTACAACAACGCTATCATTAAACATGTGACTGTCTCAAACTGTTTATTTATATCTAGATAAAAAAATATCACACTTCAAACACAAACACTGTCTTTCTAGTTCGATGGGTAAATAAAAACTAATTCTTGTAACAAAGAAAGCAATTTGTGCAATATCACGTTGCCATGACAACGGTGGTTGTAAGTGCCAATAACGTGATATCGGCGTTATCATACTATGGAAGTGAGGATTTATGAGGAGATATCATGCTATTAGTTATTGGATTTGTCTAATATATCTAACACTTTTGCGGCAAAACGATGAAAATATTAATATTCTTCTTTAAATATAAAAATGCATGTTTGTCTCTATGTTATTTATAGAATCGTATTCTTTAGCAAAGTTTAGTTTCGGAGTTGGTACGACCAATTTTTTTTTCAAAATTAACAATATCAATAAAATGACTCAAAATGAATTGAATGTTTGTGTAATGTCACTACAGCTATTATAATATAAAAATTAAAAACACCATTTAAATACTCGTTTGAGATATACAATATGAGTACCTACAAATATTTTCAGATAAAAAAACGTCACTATCTATAAATTATTATAATTTTACAACACTATCACCGAATATAAAATAATTTAGGATTATTTATTATTAGCTAAATTACGATATAATGCAAATAATCCATCACCCTTATCTTCCTGTCGTCTTTTGTGAATATAACATTTTCCATTTACTATTACATAAATGTATTGATATGTTTAATATATTTTATTTATACGAAAGTACGTTTGTATCGTTCTATAAAATGCTTATTGAATTTACTCTTCTGTTATTTTTATTAACCTTGAATAATAAAAACATAGTACGAAAAAAATAACTATTAAATATTTTTCTGCGTAAGAAATATAAGTTTTAGTGGTGATTGGTGAATGGAGTGAAAATTACCAATATTTTTTTTCCATTAAGTGTCACTTCAAATATTACGTATATTTATTTGTATGTTCTCTATGCTTTATATAAACAAAACACATAATATGCGTAACTTGTGGTTTTCCCTCAGGTTTGTCCATTTCTGTTATATTTTACCTCTAACGTCAGTTTATTAGTAGTATTTTCTTACGTTGTCCCGTTTCTCTTTCTTATGTCCATTTCATACTCTATATGCACACTTTAAAGGTTATTTAACGACATAACAATTTTTTTTTTTTAACAAATACAGAAAAAAAGTCTTAGAAGATAAAACAAATAACAATTTAATATCTCTTAATAGCCTAAGTTACGAAACGATGAGAGCAATATTTAAGGCATTGAGAAAGTAATGTCGTTTATTAAGCACTTCCTTTCTAAGCTTCATTATTAAATTGAGAATTTCATTTTTCCTCGTAGACCTTTTATTAAGGATTGTATTTTAACATATTACAGTTTTTTTCTATAGCTATATACCAACAGGAAAAATGTTACAAACAATTTTAAAAAAGTATTTTTTATATACTTTTCTACTTTCTTTGTTCTCACTTCATGTTCTCTACTTTCTTTCGATTTTAATGACATGTTGTTGGAACCGTAGATTGCTTAAAGAGACAAAAGTATAGTTGAAATACAAATATATAAACGTTCTCCCAAGGGAAATCGATAGTACAACTATCGCGTTAAGTGAAACACTTCTGAACTAACTCGATAACTCTATACATATATATTAAAATTATATTAATATGGAAAAACAGTTAATAATTAAGTCATATTATAAAACTTCCAATCTAAATAATAAACGAAAATACTAAATATATTACACATAGTGAAATCTACTTTAAAATATTAGGTACAATATAAATAATAACAACATAGCGCTCTATGATCATTATCGACAAATGTTCAATAGTAAATTAGTCGATAAAGATATCTATTATTTAAATAGGTATTTTTACAATAAAATGGTAATCTCGTTTAATTTTAATTCAAAAATTGTTACTTCACTGACAGTTGATTCATTTTCAACATTCTTTCGATAGCCGCACACGCATCGTATTTAAAGTCAACAACCACCATTGTATGTTGATATTGCTTATTGGCTGTTAAATTAAGAGAGGAAGTTGTCTTATAATACATTCCTTAGCCTGTATTAAAGTATAAAAACTATATAGTCTTTACACGTTTTCCTCATCATACTACAAAAAGTCAGCTTCATCTTGTATCTTAAGTTAATGGGGATGTTAAAACACTCCGTTCCCCATTTTCTGCCGAATTCTGGTGTTGAGTGGCGAAACTAAACGCCGTGCTTTGCCTACATGCGATGCCCAAAGAAATGAAATGAAAATATGAATTTTATATAAAAATATTTTGAATTTTCTGTTCAATGTAGAGTAGAGGTCCTAATAAGTGACGGAACCCGGAGTTAACAATAATCACGTATACTTATAGCGTGATTTGCAATTAATAATCAAGATATTTTACGTATATTACAAGTTTCTTCCGTAAAAATTAGGATCTAAGATATGACGAGTGATCCAAGATATTGTGATAATAGGATTTTTTACGATTAGTGACGCAGCTCTTTAGATAAGGCTTAACTGCAAGCAATAAATAATAATTCGGCGGAAATTGGGCAACGGAGTGTTTTAACTCTAGGTACCACCGTAGATCCGAGAGAAACAGCATGATTTAATTTTTTTTAATAAATAATAAAGTTTAATTGTATATTTAGAACTTATATAGATTTATCTTAAAACTAGAGTAAAAAGTCAATTAAAACATTACTTTCTTTTCTATTTTGATGATATCATTAAATTTTATAATAAATTAATTTTAGCAATAATAAGAATTCTTTGGAGTACCATTCAAACATAGTTAAGTAAACTGTTCCACATAGATATAATTTAAGTACTCATTTTCCTCATTAGAAATCGTCATCATTCGTCGAGCTTTACATGTACCTAAAATTACTAACCCTAAAAGGATTAATTGTTTCAAATAATTAGAGAAAAAAAATAACAAAATCTTTTAACTATTCTAACAACGAAATCATAGAGCTCTTCTTAGCATTTACAAACTACGGCAAAACCATGATTGCCTAAATATTTTTTAACGTTACGCCTAAAATACTATACAATAAGCGAAATTATTATATAAATTTAAAGTACTTTAGTCTATTATTTCTATAGTATTAAAGTAGTTCCTATTGAATAGACCCCCCTCGAACGAGACCTAGCGAGCGGGTTCACTTCAATGAGCGGCAAGGGTGGAACACGAGGTATTGATTTGGGTACAGGGTGATTTCCCAAGTTATTATATTTTAGTGACATTGAAACACTGTTTGTAGTTGGCTTATAGTGTTATATAATAATATTCATTAATATTTAATATGTAAATTAATATTAAAATTTATTAAATTCCATTGTGTACAAAATTCCAAATAGGACTATTAATATTAATAAACTTATGTAATTTTTTATGTATCTAAATGATGACTCTACATTTAAAAAAAAACATATATTTTAATAGAACTTTCGTAAATTTTTATATAAGATACCTACATGAATAGAATGAAATTTAAATATTCAAGTAGTTATTTACATAACACTACAAAACAATGCACTTTTCAAGTTTGTTGACATTCGATTCGAACTTTAGACCGCAGTAGCTTAAACCAAAATGGGCTAACTGATGTAACAGAAAAACGTAACAACAGTACTACTGTAAATAAAAACTGAATGAAATAACATACACAATTCTAACCTAAAAACATCAGCTGATTGTCACAAATCTAAATATACGAACTGACCTTATTCAAGCCGGGGTGCTTCAACCGGTCGAGGCCCGAGACTTTGCTGTTGGACTGTCCGTCACCGGAGCCCCATACGCCGATACGATCGCGATCCATTTCTAACGTGCACGTCCTTCGAGTGTCAGTAAGTGACTGCTTGCTGTTGGCAAAGTGTGCGATGTTTTTGTCACGAGCGGCGGGGGGTGCGGGGTGAGGGGTCATGGCGGTCTCGCTCCTGGGAAAATGGGAAAATTTTTCAGACTACAGCACTGATATGAACCACTTCCGGTTGCGGCCGCTCGATAATAGATGGCGGTCGGTGAACTTTCGTATCTTGTTTATATCTTTTATAACTGGTGGTGGTGTGGTGTGGAGATTGTGTGGCACCCTTTGGCGTAATATTTTGATAGTAATATCAAGAATAAATATTTATTGGTAAGTAGGTACTATAAAAATCAAAGTGGAAAACCTCAAAACTTTAAAAACTTTAAAATTTATACTACAGGACAAAGAGTGTGCTTTGTATAAAACTGTGGAAAAGAATCAAAATTTTACCACATTTGTTTGATGGTTAGGTCAAAATTAAAATATTTTTATAAAGTCAATGAACTATTGATTAAATTGCCGTAACAAGTACCTACAATAATTTTATTCGCATTTAATAATATAAAAATGTCTATTGAAAAAAATGCCCATTGAGTCTATTGAAAAATAGACTAAAAATAGAATCTTTTTATGCCCGGTTGGAAATTAAAAGCACTTAATCTTTAAATTCCGTTCCCCACTTTGCCCCGAATTCTGAGAGGCGGATCTCTACGTCGCACTTTGCCTTGGACTAGAGCTAAGAAACGAAAATATTCAATATTTAATTTCCTTAAGTGGGAATCAAACCTACAACGAGTAGCGTTTAGTCACACGTTTTTGCCCATGCGTCACAACTGGCCTCAATTCCCCATGTTATTTTTTTTTTTAAATTGCATAACAAAATTACGTAGAAATAATCGTTTAAATTAAAATAATATATTAAAATACAAATCAACTTTTTACAGTTACAATGAACTACAATAGCATTAAAGCAATTTGCAATTAACATACAAAGCTGAATAAAGATTTACTCTCAGGATTACTTTTACAAATATAGTATATATTTTTATTTTATACATGTACTTCTATAAAATATATATTTAATTAGTGTCGTGGATAAATAATGACTGAAAAGTATCCGATAATTATAATACTAGCGATAACGTAAATCTGCAACATCATATTAAGTTAAATTTTATCCTTAAACTGTTCATATCAAAAGTTCCATATAAAAAGTGAAGTCATTTTGCATCGTGATTTGGCGTTTCTTTTCATATCATTTTGGTTATCATAATTTATTAAGTACAGTTTTTCTTTAGTTATTTAACATTGTGAAACTATGTAATATGTGTATAACCCGTCCGTCCGTAATATGTATAGAGGCCGTCGTGGCGCAGAGTCACAAATATGCTAACTCGAGGGTTGTGAGTTCGATTCCCACTCGAAGGAATGACTTATTATTTATGAATACTCTCATTTTTTCGCTGGTAATGTGTGATAGACCAACGTCCTGAATTCTGTATTTTATTAAAACACCTCTCTATAAAATCTATTGCTTTGTTTGAACTTATTAAATAACTAAAAAACTTATAGTCAAATCAGTTTTATAATCAACAATACACTGAAACTCTAATAATCTACAATATTTGATAAATTTAATTTTATCGATTCAAATTCTTTTTTTATATTTACTTAAAATACGTATTCATAATTATATTTTCCTGTAGTTATCTTTGATCGTAATTACAGTAATAGATCCAATTGGCTTTATAGTACAATAAAATAATAAAATTAACACTAATAAAGTATTCTTGCGCACTAAGTATAATAATAATATTCTATTACATAAATCAAATTAACTCAGCTTCCCGCTGTATCCCGAACACAGCAGGGTAGACAGACATTAAACGTGTTAAGACACTCCGTTCCCTATTTTCTACAGAACTCAACCCCGCGCTTTGCCTAGACACCAGAGCGAAGAATGGAAATATAAACATAAGTAAATATTTCATCTCGAGTGGGAATCGAATCCACAACGCGCGTTACAGTCACACCCTTGTGCCGCTGCGCCACGACGGCGACGTCTATTACATTGTAACAAAATATACTACGTGATGTGATTCTAATATCTACAAGATTACGAGACAAATCTACCTATACCTATATAAAACAAGATCTGCCTACCTACGTATAAGGAACGCCAAGCATTCTCCTTTGCATTTACAAGAGCATTCCATTACTTTCTGAAAATTAATACTAGTTAACTAAGACAGTACTAAGTTTCAGTAAAAAATTACTAAATAATATTTTCTAGCTAATAGGTTGATTTTGTAAATCTATTTGCACTATTTCGTATGAACAATTGTATACACTATATGAGTATATTGTTATGAAAATATTTACCA
The DNA here is from genome assembly GCA_016802625.1 of Heliconius numata. NCBI lineage: Eukaryota > Metazoa > Arthropoda > Insecta > Lepidoptera > Nymphalidae > Heliconius > Heliconius numata. The sequence goes on along the minus strand of JAEBDU010004008.1, from coordinate 4,310 downwards.
AACCACTTTTTCAAAGAAGACAGCTTTCACAAATTGAATGATAGCTGGAAAAATTTAAAAGGAAAATATCTCAAAATCCTACAACTCAATTCATTATTTTTTAAATGCACTCATTTTTTCATGTGGATTTGTAAATTTCAAGCTAAATACGTAAGTATCTAATAGAGCTTAATTCAATACAAAACAAAAGGAGAGGCTTTTTCACTCTGTGATTTGCATTTTAAGTGATTATGGGAAAGAGTGAGAAAGCGGCTTTCTCATGTTTTTTCTATAATCAATTAAAATATATTCTAATATTTAATTACTTAATAAATAAAATAAATCATATTGATAAAACTTACTTTTTATCCCCGTAAATGTCACGCGCGCCATTCAATTGACGTGTGTCAAATTGTCCGTTTGATTTAACCTTACGCGAGAGGAATTCCATTTTTGAAAAGAGATCAAATATCACAGTAAAAAAATTATATTAAAATTTAAAAAAAAGTTAAAATTATTACTTTTAAATTTTCAATTATGAAAAATTATAAATAAAGTCTAAAAGCTACTAGAGTGTCATATAGAGCTCACGCTCTCTTAGTGACGACTGAAGGTCGGTCGTGAGATGATCACGTTAAATAGGTACATACAGTAACTTCTCTTGACCCTCATCGAACAGACTTAAGCAAAATATTAAATAATACGTAGCCTACTACTTCACATGTACAAGCGATACTATGTTTTAGTCGTACAGTGAATTCTCATTAAGGTGCTTAATTTTTCATTATTATCCATTTGAAAAATACTTATTAAATTTAAGTCCTTTTTTACCATTACGCAGAAGGCATTACCGTCAAGAAAACTAATAATTAAGCCTTTTATTCCTCACTTTGTTAGCTTAGAAAAATTGGAAACGAAAATAACTACAATAAACGAAAATGCCCTCAATTATGTACAACTTTTGCTAAGGCGGCAATGGAAAATGTTTTTTTTCCACAATATTTCTGTATAGTATCTTTATCCAGTGTGCCATACGACAGCAGCCTAACATCAGTTTACATGATCGAAATCTAAACTGCACGACCTTTATATCAGCCGGGTAATTTCCTACCTTTTAATAAATAATTGCGTTTCATTTTCATTAATTAAAGAATTATTTTACTTTTCTTTACAATACGTAACGTGTTATAAAAATTTAAATAAACATTTAAAAGAAAAATACAGTATAGTTTAGTGCGCGTCAGAGCGATTAAATGTGTTATCGAAAAGCCGCAGGTTTATATCCAATAAATTGAAAGGAACTGAAATTTCCTAAAAACAAGTATTTTTAAAGAAATTCCCATACAAAAGCATTAACAGCATAAGAATCTTAATGTATAAACAAAAAAATTTGTAAAAAAATTTTTTCCTATAAAAAATTGAGCCAGAGAATGATACCTAAACGTTTAATTGACATTCTTATCACTCGACTGCGACTTGCAAGTCGAGCTCAGTGTGTACAAATTAATATGTAAATATAAAGATAGTAAAACAAATCAGTGATTGTCACTCGTGTGTTTCGTGTATATACGTAACATATTCTACTAATATTAAGTGAAAGTTTATGAGGATGGATGTTTGTTACACTATTACACAAAAACTAGTGAACGGATTTAGATGACACTTTACAATAATATAGCTTATACATTAGAATAATAGATAGTCAACAAATTATATAAAGATTTTGTATAATTTGGCTCTAATATAACAATAACTTTAAGCGGACGATGCCGCGTAAGTATATAATAATAATTTGTATTTTTTTACATTTTTTCTTTGTTTAATTCGAAAGCTAATGTTTCTATTCAAGTAAAACTAGATAGTAAAGCTAATAAGCTGTATAAACTACAAATAAGTGCATTTAAAGTTACAAATCAAGACAAAGGTGATCTTGTCGATCACAATCATTAGGCGACCTACTCGTACAGATAGATGCATGCGCGTGAACGACAAGAGCAGGCCAAGGGCGAGACGTGATTTCTTAATTATACTCTGTCATACTATCAAATGAGTTTATATAATAAAAATAGAGCTTAAATTATTTTTTTAATGGTAATGAAATTAAACATTTATTTAATGAATTATTAAAAAAAACAGACAAATAAGGGTAGGAAGAGATATCAGTTTTTAGTATTCGATGTAAATTACAATTTGGAATATCTTGACAAACGATGAAATAACTTACCATATTACTCATTTCGAAAGTTATAATTATATATAATATAATCTAAATTGCCTTGCTGTACCAGTTCCTGGAGCGCGATTCCTCCCGGATGCCCAAGGAAGCGCTGGTTGGATGTCGTGATAGACATAACATAAGAGCCAAAGGTCTAACCACCGAGGACGCAAAAGACCGTGCAAAGTGGAATAGGTTGAGTAGGAAGACAGACCCTGGTAATAGCCTGGATTAATGCCAGAAAGAAGAAGAATATAATCTAAATTAAATATAATCTCAGTAGCCATAATGATTGTTTTTAAGAAAGATTTTGTGAGTTTGATAATAAATAAATTGCTATACGCTAAACTTTTTTTTTTAATTTCGTGGCCTCACACTGCATAAGCGTATCAGGCGCGCAACACGCTTTCATTGAAACAGATTGCTGGAACAAGTCATTAGTCACTCCATGTAATTAAATTCAAACTGCATAGATACATACATATATGAATATATTTGTTGTCTAGCTTTTAAGGCACTTTGACGCTAATCTTACAAGCCGTACTCATGCTCTTTATATAGGCAGAGAGAACATGAAAACCTAGTGTTAAGGCACTGCGTTACATTAAAGTTAGTCTTAATTAAAACGGAAATAGCCTCTGTTTTATTCGAGTTCCTCTACAAAACTATTCTAAGCAATAAGCATTGTTCAATATAATTACTTCCATATTTGCTTAAAAATTGTATTAACTTTAACTAAAAAAAAAATGTTATAGTACTTCACATTTCCGGTGGCAAATATGTAGTGTAATTTATAACTTAATAATATTTGAAGGCGACTCGCAATTGACGGAAACGGACTTCTAATATAAATTACTCTGTTGAACCTTGGACCAAAACATTAATAGGTTCATATTATTGCATGCACATACATATGGGTACTCTATACATTTATAAGTAATAGAGAAAAAAATACCATATCAATTTATTTTAATACATTAAATTTAATACTAAATTACCTCGAGTACAATTTTTTGGGTCTCTACTAACCTACCTTGAAGCAAATGATTATTCTACGCGTATGTATTTGTTAAACCGCGCAGTTGATTGCTATAGCGGCGTTATACCCATGTAAATTGTTAATATTAGGAAACATTTTTTAAGCTTCTCTATATGCCATATAGGACGGAGGACGTAGACGATCCATTCTTGACTCTCCGCCCATTTTTCGTTAATATTAAATAATACAATATACACAATAATTCATTCCCTCAAATCGAACCGACAGCCGTCACGTTTATAGTCACACACTCGTGCCACTGCGCTACGACAACTTCGTTGTTTATTTATAGGAAAGAATATATAATTTAATTCTTATGTAAGAAAATGTCCGCTTTCTATATTCAAAATAGAACTAACAACGCACGTATACATCTAAATTGTACATTTTTACTATGTTTATACTAATTCTGATTTACTATAGTTCCTTTCGCAAGTCATTTCCTAGTAGGTACCTACGTGTCCAGAATGGGCATTATTGTTTTTTTGTCCATTTTCATTAAAATATTTGCAAGCCATGCCAAAAAACATTAAAAAGTTGTGCAAGTAATAAATTGTCATTAGACCAACACGACTGTAAACCACAATGTTACTGAGATGTGATGAAATATCTAGATTATCTCGAGCTCGTCGCATTCAGGGCGATGGAAATAGACGAATATTATGACAAATGGTTAGATATATTGAAATAACATTTCTTTTCTAATAAAATATATAAATAATATGTGAGTTATTTATTTTAGTAGTATTTTAGATATAGAGATTTTATATCAGTTTCATGCTCTATCCCACATAGAGCCAGAGTAAGCAGAGGGTAGAGTCTAGTGTTAATAGTTAGTCCCATTCTTCTTATTTTTTCGCCGAATTCTAGAGACATTTTGTGTTCAGTGTCGGATCTAAACGCCAGGCTTTTGGTTTAGTGCCAGAACGAAGAAATGGCATTATGAATAAATAATAATTCATTCCCTCCAGTGGAGATCGAACCATCAAATTCCATTCCTCTATGACAAAGCACTAACTTACTTACTCATCTTTGTGGAAAGCGTAATTTATTTACACTTAGAAAGTGCATTTGAAA
>JAEBDU010004004.1:0-12825 GCA_016802625.1 Heliconius numata | reverse complement strand
CATAGAGAAAATGTAAAAATGGACAATTGTTTTCTACTTTTTAAATAAAAAAGATATTGCGTATTTTCTTGCGGAGTTTAAAATCACATATTATTGAACTAGACTGAACAAAGATTTTATTTTATATACAAATATTACTTCAAAATCGTTAATTTGTCGGCAGATTCCGTTCCAAGCTTAGTTAAAACTAATGAATTAATTTATGTCAAGTTCATATTAAACCATATATCCCGAATATAGCAGGGTAAACAGAGAGATCTAGTTTTAAGATACTCCGTTCCCCACGTACCGCTTAAATTTTAAGACATTGCGTGTGGAGTGGCGGAAATCAACGCCACGATTAGTATTGTTACCAGAGCGAGGAAGCTGTTGTGCCATACTAAGTATGCTATACCGCTGCGCCACAATGGCATCAAAATTCAATGTATTCTTACTAAGCATATAATGCACGCAAAATCTTCAGAATTTGGCGGAAAATGAGGGACGTAGTGTTTTATCACTAGGTTTCCTCTGACTACCCTGATGTGTGCGAAATACAGCGTGAAGCTATAAAAAGCATATAGTATATAACCGCACTAAGTATATAAAAAAAAAGAACCAACTATAAATATCTACTCGTAAAATCAGATAGTAGGTTCTATTTTGAAAAAATAGCACCCATTGCATCGAGGGTAACTTTATCGTGGGTTCGATTTTTCAAATGAGAGCGTAAAACCCACGCGTCCCATATGTTATGGCTATTGAATATTTGGCACTAACGGCCCCCGCGGGCCCGATATCGTATGAACTAAAGCCATAGGATTTGTAAATATTACCGTATCGATTTAAGGACTCGTATCGTATACGTATATATAGAGTGTTTCATTTTGGGAAATGATAAATATTATGTTTATCCTGTATACTTATAGATAAAATTTTAGAAGAAAAGCTACAAAATCTGGTGATAAGTGAATACTTTTAACTAATTTTCTAAGTTTGCAACAGAATTGTTGCAAACTTAGAAAATTAGTGTAATTCAACGCCGCAAACTGTTTATGTAGACTGCAGAATTTTTTTTGTTTTTTTTGCCTAAATCAATTAGAAACCACAACCAGTACTTCTAAATCAAAACATATTTAGTATTTCAATCTGTCTGTATATATAGAATGAGGAAATTGCATGAATAATATTATTAAGTAATATATAATTGTATATGTACCTACATGATTATAGGGAGCTCGTGATTACTAATAATTCTCCACAAACCAGACATGCAACCAAAGCTATAGCAACTGCAGTCTGACATTAATATTAATATATAATCAATGCAAATAGTATATTAAAAGTTTAATATTCTCAATAATCCATACTATTTGTGAATATATTAAAATAATATTATTAGATTTTCTTTTCAGTTTCACGCATTGTAATACGGGATAAAGCGTGAAACTGGGTACACAAAGAGAAACTACGCTCTGACACTTTGAGACCTCTTCCCGTCTTATTGAGTGAGACGTGAGAGATTTTGAGTGGCGAACTGTTTTAATAGAACTCGTTACCATTTACAGTCGGAACGTTTTCCCACTTCACAATGATGATTTTAAAAAATATATTCTTTTTCTAATAATTTAATAAATATAAACAAAAAAGACATGTCGTTGCGTTTCTTCCGACTTAAACTATCAAAGGAAATTACACATGAACCTAAAATGAATGATTTACGGATAGGTAAGTAAGTACACGATATGTTACGTGCATAATTAAATATCCATTTCCGTTAAAGTACTGGTGTAATTATATATGTCTTAATTGAAGTGGCGTTATCTAATAAGTTTTTGTAGTTAATTACCGGAAAATCAATGACAGCTAGCCTGTAGCACACGTGTACCTACAGGTATGGAAAGTTGTTAGTGTATTTTTTTTTAATAATGGAACCTAAAGCCGTAACTTTACTAATTGAAATTAAATTTTAAATTAACTGTATTCCATATACAGCAGGGTAAGCGAATTTAGTGATAAGACATTCTGTTCCTCATTTTCCGCGTAATTATTGAGACATTGTGTGTTCTTAGGCAAAACTCAACAATTCGCACATTGTCTAGTAAGTTACCAAAGTGGAAATCGAACCCACAAGAGTCACATTTACAAAGTTTTCAATGTGTTTAACAAATATATTTTTTATAATTTCTTTTTTATTTCTTTCTTCGAATAAAACATTCTTCCTTAAACACTTCACTTGTAAACATTACTTATGATATAACGGAAACACTTTTACTATTGAGTTCTTATTTCACGCATCACTGACATCTTTAACACTGACTGTAGCGTGTTTCGCTTACAGTCAATTACATTCGTTATGCGTGTTGGGTGGTAGAACTGTAAAAATAATTTATTTTATAAATTTCACGCATTTATAAAAAAGAACTATAATTATTTACTAGTGGCCATTCGGAATTTCGTTTTCGTGATGTATAAAACGTAAACACTAAGTTTCACGTAAACGTAAACACTAAGTACACGTCGCAAGGAGTCAAAGATATGACATGAAAGTCCATTGAACAATGGACATGCCAAATTCCAGCATTCAACTTCTCGCCGTTCTGGTTTGTTTGTCTTAACAAATGTGAAAAGTGCCTTAACACTCCGTTAGTATTAAGTATTTTTAGTTAGTATTAAGTACCTTTCGCCGATTTCTGGAGGCTTTCCTTGATGAGTGCAGGAGCTTAACGCCGCACTTTACCTCGTTATCAAAGCGAGGAATGTTAGTCAACATTTCATTTACCGAGTGGGAATTGAAACCATAAAATGTCGCTTTTGCAGTCATGCGCTTTTGCCCCTGTACTTCGACTGCTTTCCTACTAAAATATTACTCTCATACACTCCCTTTTAAATATTTCCGAACACCATGTATACTCAGTAACGACAGTCTTTAGGATATACCGATATTTGCGTTAACAACATTACGTTATAATAACTAATACCAATAAGCTACCCTATTTCGATTAGCCAAGAGGACACGAGGGTGATAAAATTAATTTACTAAGTGTTATGAAAATATTAATTATAAATATATAAGTGAAAGGAATTGAAGCGCAGTTGCACAAACGTATATATATGGTTGTGGGTTTAAATCCAGCTCGGAAGAATGAATTATTTATTTAATATTTTTACTTTCTCGTTCTGATAACAAGGAGTATCGCCTCGAAAATTCCTCGAAAATTGGTGAAAAAAGTGTTAAAACACTGGGTCCCTTCTAACTACCCTGCTATGTGCGGGATACAGCATGAAGCTAAAAAAAAGATTAGCCAAGTGGACATGGAAGTGATAAAATTAATAAACTAAATGTCATGAAAATATTAATTATAATAGGAAAGACAGCATCCAGCTGGGTGACTAACAGTGGAAATAAATAGCATCTGATTAATAAATGGTATAACATCTGGCGTTAAGTCCTATGGGTCATACTATACTATACAAATATATCTACATACTATATTACGTGTTGAGTGGCGGAAACCAACGCCGAGTTGTCTTATTACTAGAGGAAGGGTATGAAAAGAATTCATTCCCTCAAGTGAGCATCGAATCCACAAGCGTCGCTATTACAGACAAACGTTTTTTTTTAAAAGTTACTAAAATATTAACATCCAAACGTAACTCTTCAAAATATCATTCACCAATTAAAATAACACTTAATCTATATATAATAAATAATCAAATGCATAGCAAAAACGCATCTCAAAGACACCCAGAGTGCATCATGCACATCTGCCGGCCATCTGCTTCTAAGAAATTGGAACTTCACAATATATCAATATCTATTGTTATATTTGCAACCATTTTATCTACTGTAGGGCTTTGTCACCTTTTGTTGTTTTTCTTTATTTGTAGGTGAGTGGGTTCGATTCTAGTGTTAAAATAGTATGTAACTATTAACTATTACAAAATTTCAAATATACAAAATAATAATTTAGAAATATATTTTTTTATCATTTTGGGTTTGATCTTTCTGATATGGTGATGAGGTTGATAGTATGAAAATATTGTATTTTCATCAAAACGTCGGTAGTCCAAATAAATTATAGTTCTGTGATAATTATAATAAGTTATATAATCATAATAATCATAATCATAATCATATAATACTCGTATATTAAATAGTAACACGGAAATGACTAATAGCCTCACATTATGAAATGAACTTTGTATTTGAATTAATGTTTCAAATGTAAATGTAATAATGAAGTAAATTTATTTAGATGACTGTGTTAAGTAATAAAGTTTTAGATAAAAACGGTTTTATTTTAGTTATGTCCTGTTTAGTTATCATTTTTTATTTTTAATTAATTTCGGTTTAAGTTTTAAGTACCTACTATAAATATTGGAGACCGTCATGGTACAAAGGGACAGCCGACTGTAAAATCGACGGTTGTTGGTTCGATTGCCACTCGATGAAATTAAATATTTTCATTCTCTTGCCACTTACTTACTCCATTCTCCCTCTTTTTTCTTTTAAAAATAATTCCGTGAAAATAACACTACGTTGAAAAGACAATTCCTAAATACACATAATCAAACCAAAGTTTACTCAACATTTTTTTTTCCAAACGGGTTTGAACAAGTTAAAACCGTACACAAAGTATGTGGTCAATCAGCACCTGCTCTCACTCACAGCCTACAAAGGCAAATGACCATGCCATGTATTTTTTCTTACATTTTTTATTACCTTAGGTAGGTAAGGTCCTTGAAAAGAGCTGAACGGAGGAAAAAAATGTCAAGAAATTAGATTTTTTACTGTTAACACTTTAAATGCTTTGAAAATTGTTGCGAAGGTTATGTTAGATTCCCCGGAGGATAAATTATTTATATATCCCCGCCCTGGTAACAAGGCAAGCTGCGGCGTTGAGTTCCGCCACTTAACACGTAATGTCTCGAAATTCGGCAGTACCTAATATCCATCCTGTAAATGCGGGATACAGCGTGACTGTGAATCTAAATAATTATGGACAAATCGAAAGAATCTAATGTTAAAAGTATATTAAGTACTTCTTTCTCAACTAGTGGTCTATATTTACAAAAGCAAGTACTAACAGGTTTAATATATTATATTTTATTTAAGGCATTAAGCTGACCGGCGTTGAGTTCCACCACTCAACTGGCAATGCCTCGAAACTTTCGGCAAAAAGTGGAGAAAATAGTGTCTTAACACTATGTTCCCTCTGCCTACCCTGCTGCATGCGGGAAACTAAGACTAAAGCGTGAAATATTAAGAAATTACAAAAAAATAGCTCAGTACATACCATACAAAGGTGATTGACCACACTCTCAACCAAGCCATACATTTTGCTTACATTTTTTATTGTTCTCATGGTTCTTGAAGCGTGATCCGAATATTTTTTGCAAATTAAGCTTTTCATCACTATAATGTTATATACCTACACTTTTTTTGGCAAATTATTAAACATACCTTGTTGGATTGAAAATTTTAAAGTAAAAATAAAAATACAGGATAATCCAAATAAAAGCAATTTATTAAATATTGCAAACAAATTAGACTAGTATAGTGCATATATATTTTTTAGCTTCACGCTGTTAACTCTCCGTTCCCATTAAGACACTTCCTTTCCGCATTTTCCACTGAATTCTGGGGGCATTGCGTGTTAAGTAGTGCAATTCAACGCCGCTCTTTGCTCATTACCAGAACGAGGACATGAAAACATTAAATATTTTATTTCTTCGACTGGTAATCGAATCTACAATCAATCACTTGGCCTCTATATAATAATACAAAAATTGCATTAAGAATACAAAGATACATTTCAAAAGTAAACTAAAGTTAAATGAAAACGAAAGATAAAGTAGTTTGTTAAATTAAACGTAAACTAACAAAAAATATGCCAGGTGCTAGCCCTACCGCGTTGAAAGTACCAGGTGTTGCTCCGATTCAATACTCGTTTTTGCATTGAAACCTTATGCATGCATATCTTTGATGTCCATTTTTAACTTTTTTCCATATTAATGAATCTCAATCATAGAATGTCTAGAATAAGGTATCCATGTTTTTTTTTTTATGGAAAAAGGACAAGGCAAACGAGCGTTCGGGTCACCTGATGATGATCACCGCCGCCCACGACCCCGTGCAGCACCGGAGGAGCTACAGGTGCGTTGCCGGACTTTGAGGTGGAGATAGACGGAAGACATGAAGAGTGAAGAAAAGAAAGATGAAAATGTTTTAAGATATGGGGCAGGGTACCTAGTATTAAGAATTAAGACACTACGTTTCCGATTAAGGTCCCCAAATTCCGCTTAATTCTGAAGACACACTGCACTTTGAGTGGCGGAACTCAATCCCGCGCTTTACCTCGTTTCTAGAGTACAGAAATTATTTTTTTTATTCATTTCTTCGCGCCACGATTGGTCTCTTACAAATTATTTTAAAACATAAAATTTAAATCTTTTTATTTATCTTTGTCTTTCTCTCCTTGCTAGGTATGGAAAATTTTATCCTTTTAACCGACTACAAGGAAAAAATGACGGCTAAAGTTAAGGTAAAAGGCAAGATGTTTGCGGAATTGTTAAAATTAATGACACCTGGGTTTTTTGCGGTAGAGTCGTCGGCGACTAAATATACAAACTACAAAGTAGTGCTTTAATTATTTTTTCATAGTGTGGGCTCAATGTTGAAGACTCTCTTTTTGTATTTGTTGTACATTAAGAATTGAATATTGCAGGTCTGATGCTCTCTCTGTCCTTCGTTTTTTTTAACAAAAAGAGAAATTGTATTTTACACAACTAAACTAATTTACTTTCCTTGTCAAATTATTTTGAAATAGTTAAATGTAAATGTATTTTAAGCGAAAGTGCAGCGTTGAGTTTCGTCTAATATTTTAATAAAATACATTTTTTTAATTACTGCAATAAATTAAAATGCGCAATTAAAGCTATTTCCGTCCAAAAGCTTACAATACTTCAAGAAACACTGAAAAGTTGAACAAAAAGTCATAGTTAAGTGTAAGCAACTATTATCACATAGATAACTAAAGTGACGTCCACTTTAGTTAGGTGTTGAAGGATGTGGAGTTGCTTCATTTATAGATGGAAGGGCATCTCATGTTCATACTTATCTATTCTACACTTACACACTCAGATATTTTAAGTTACAGAATAGTAACAGCAAATATACAAAAAAAACATAGTATATAGCAAGTCGAAATATTGTATGAGGAATGTGAAACTAATTCCTTTTTTTACTTAATTTTAAAATTAAAAATTATCCCCATATTGAATATTCAAGGCATACTAAATACATAATTCATCACCGAACTAGTGTGGAAAAGATTAATTTTGTACCCCAAAAACCCATACAAAAACCGCATCCGCCATATGTCGATCTGCGGTCAAATTTACTGATAGTAAGTATAACTTTTGTATTGAAATTTAGACTTTACTATTTTGCAATAAGAGTTGTTTTTAAATTATAGAATTTTCAATTACGCGTTAAGTAATTTTTGTGTCACATTCTCCGCTTAATAAAGCCATAAGATACGAAAAGTTTAACCTTGTTTTGTTTTTGAAAACTCTCGCTTTTTTGGTAAAATGCAGAGAGTTAATAAGAATAAAAGATCATGTGAGTAAGTCACGTCCCGGTCAACATTTTTTTTTAACTTCACGCTGTATCCCTATTATACCAGGGAAAGCGGAGGAAATTTAATGTTAAGGCACTCCGTATATCACTATCATCCGGATTTTCGAGACATAGTGTCAACACCAAGCCCGTCAACTTCTATAACTTGTACTTTAATAACATGAAATTGTTACGGAACCAACTGTGTGCGAATCCGACTCGCACTTGACCGATTTTTTTAATTTAGCCAGAACCATCCCACGAGGATCATATAACTAAATGTCGCAATAATTTGATCGCATAATTAAACTAATGAAGCGGTCATTTAGAAAGCTTTTTTTTAGCTTTTAAACTCGGCTAAGGAACATAACGACCACATGCTGTAATATTTGTTTACTATATTCAAAGTTCTAAAAAAATTGTATATTTAGTGAAGGCCAAGGCGCAGTGGTACGGTATCTGACTGTATACGAGATGGGTGTTAGTTCGATTCCTGCTCCAGGAAATGATTATTTGAAATATGTCTATTTAGAAAAGTATCCATTCGACTATTTTCATTAACTTGTTCTACGAGTATGTAGGAAAAAAAAAAAACAATATTGTAAAGTAACTAAAAATAATAACTCTTGTAACAAGGCGTTGAGCTCCGCCACTCACGCAACATCGCCAGAATACAGTGGAAAATGGGGAACGAAAATGTCTTAATGGAAATAGAGTGTCTTAACACTACGTTCCTAGGTTCTCTTCACCTACCCCATTATATATAAAGAAACATAAGAATTTAATTTAATAATAAAACATTAAAACTCCATATACCGTATACGTCAACAAAGTCACGTTTACTTAACCACGTAACGATGAATTTGCAATTTGTTATCCTTAACCATATATTAAACAAGTTTTTTACGTTGAAAGGTTATTTTAGTTACCTACCTTTTGGTTATAACTAACCTTTTTTTACTTTAGATAAAACTATTAGCTATGTTTTTAGAAAAACAATCTGTTTTTTAATTCTGGAAGCATATTGTCTGAAATGGCGGAACTAAACACTGCGCTTTTCCTCGGTACCAGCGCGAAGAAATGAAACTACATATATTGTTTCTTCGAGAGGGGAACAAAGTTCTCTTGCACAGTATTCTTTTGCAGAAATTCTTGTTATTATCTATAATTTTTAAGGAACATACCTATAAAATTATATTAAATCTATTAAAACCATAGAAGATAATACTCAAAGTTGCCATTACCTTTCAAATAAAGTCCCGCTATTTGGCAAGCGAGCCAAGTCCTGACATTAAACGCGATCGCTATGTAACATTTTAGCGCCTCTGGCCTAAAGATTTATATGCTATCCTATAAGTATTAACGTTTGTATGTTTGTTACTCATTTATGTAGGAACTGCTGTACTGATTTTGATTAAATTTAATATGTCGACTGTAGGTGAGAAGAGATTTAGGTATAATGAAACAATATTTTGTTAATTTTGTAATTTTATTTTAATAAGTGATCGATTTTTCTTTAAAGGAAAGGATTCCATCTGTTGAAGATACATATTACACTGAATATATTTTTCGTCATGTAAATTAAATTAAATTAAAAAAACATGCGCTGTCTGTAATGTCTTTTTTTTACTAAACTGGTATTTCAAACTAAAATCAGGTCTTTCCCAAGAAATGTGCGAAGTAACGCAATTTTTATCTCTTATCTTGTCCCATATTAAGAACATGGGCGTTGTTAGATTTGCTTAGAATGATAGTATATATAGTAGGGTTATTTATTGAGAGGAAACAGAAAAAAGGCCTACCTATTGAATAAACCTTATTAAGTAATTCATAAGGATTTTTTTTAAAATAAATTATTAATATAATTTTGATAGATTTTATATAGTGTAAGTTGTTTTTTATGGGATACTATTTAAGGAATTTTCTCTTATAGTTTAGTGTCCTACAAAGACTATATAAACAATAAACACTTTTTTATAACTTTCTCAAAAGTAATAAAAAAAATATTTTCTTTACTCCTTATTTACTCGTACGTTGATTATATTAAAGATCGTTATCTCTGCAAGTGCATTCTCCAAGCGCAGTAATTATGAGAGAGATTTGGCAACGTCCGCGCGGCCTTACGTTTAAAACTTTTCAACTTAAACTGAAAATTGGCATTCAATGTAAAAAAATTGCAATTTGACCATTTTTTCATTAAGTTGCAAAGATATTTTTTCACCATAACGCTAAGTTTCCCGCTTGTAGCAGGGCAGGCAGAGGAAGCCTAGTGTTAAGACACTCCGCTCCCTACTTTCCGCAGAACTCCATCTATTCTTCCATTCATCAACTCTTATCTTATTCTTCTCATATATGGACACTGCAGTATCAGGTCAAGCTTACTATGTGTAGACAATATTGTTAAACTGACACAATAATACAAACATACATAGACGCTTACGATGAACTTTATAACACTTGAGGATTGAGAATAAGTGAAATACAAAATATCTTAAATTTACAGTAATACAGTAAATGATTTTAATTTTCAATAATTTAGAAAAAAAAATTCTTCAAAATTTTAATCAAAATGGACCAAAAAGCCGAAGCCAAAGATATATTATGCCAAATATAATATGCCAATAGAATGTTTAACCTCCGTTACCTGGACAACTATACCTGGCGAGCAACTAACAATAAGATAGATAGGTGTATTTAATCTCCAAGGCAATACCATTCTCTTAAAGGATAACCGGTGAATGTGGTTTTAGTATGCACTGTGTAAAGAGTCGGCTCGGAGAACGTAGCTGTTTACTTACAATGGATTAGGAATTTTGAAAATTTAAAATAATAGTTTTGTATTGAAATTTTACATCATTAGGATCTTTATATGTTTTAATAAAAACAGAGAGAACGAAGTGATTTGTCATTGAGCTGTCATGAATATTATCGTTAAATCTAAAAAATCTCCGTATAGCAGGCAGGGTACGCACAGTTTTCGTGATATTAGGTATTAAATGAATGGATAATAATTCCCTCGAGTGAGAATTGAACTGACAACCATCGCATCGTATTTTAATACATAGGCGCTGTCCAACGATAAGGTATTAAATAAATTCTAAAAGTAACATTAAATATTTCCAAATACTTCAAATTCATGGCATTTAATATAACATTATTGACCTATTGTGCTTTCCATTGAAGCATAGGCTGTAGTTGCCGATCGTTGCCAAATCAGTTGGTATGCCTCGACAACCTGTTAATTATAGACTGGTACATAAATCTAGCTTTCTAGCTGTAGATAAACGGTATTTTGGTTTGTTTAATATTGGAATTGAACCCGGTATACGTTTTGTGTTATAGTAAAAGTGAACGTGCCACCGTGTTGAGTGGACGGAGAGTGTAGAGAGAGCGGAACTTAACGCCGTATTTTGTGTTGTTACTGGGAAAAGAAAAATCGTTCATTCCCTAAAGTGGAATTCCAATCGTTTGATAACGTGAGAACTGGGCCACGAGTAACTAGATAATAGATAAAAATGAATAGATAAACGTTATTAATCTAAAGACAAACATTATGGTTCTTTCTGATCGTCACTCGTGGAAATGTATAGGAATAATTGGCATACCTATTGGTATATTTGTTATTCCATCGTGTGCTAATAAAAAGCGCGGCGTTGGGTTCCGTCACTCAAAATATATTGTAATATCTAATATTTTTTCTTCCTTAAATATATTTAAAAGAAATGTCTGCCTTCACTACTATATTAAACGCCGAAAATATGTAAATTTAAACAAAATATTCTTTGAGCTTGTATTTTTGTAAAAAGTCATATGTAATTTTTATTTAATAAAGTTCCAATTCCAAGTATTTTTATCATAATATTCGAATAATGTTACTTTTTTTTTATAAAACAAACGGCCTGAATATATTTGTGTAATAAAAAGGTTTTAATTGCAAAATTATCAGTTTACTGCTATATAAAGTATTATATTAAAATTATCATATAAATACACTAACTGAGACTTTTTAAGGCCTAGTGTTAAGACTCTCCGTCCCCCTAATTTGAGGCAATGGATATTGAGTGGCCGAACAACGCCACGTTGCCTTATTATCAGAGAGAGGAAATCAAAATTTTAAATATTTAATTTCCTCAAGGGGGAATCGGATCCTCAACTCACCCAATACTACCTAATTACGAAGATTTTTTATTCTTTCCATATAAATATTAATCTTCTTCATAAAAACATAACACACGGAAACATTTAAAGTTCATCATTTTATTTACGATCATCCGACGACGCATACATAAAAATTTATAATTCATACGATTCCTGCAAAAAAAAACTAGAAAAACTGGTTTTTGATAGGTTATTTTACTATAAAATGCAAAATGACAAATTGGAACTCTCAATTCATACACATAAAGCACACTTTTGAATACCATCCAAGTATTCTTCGTTTAGTAAATTTGATAAAGTAGCTAAGTGCAAAACAAAATTATAGCATACGTACTAAAATTATACCTAGATTAAAATGTAGTCTAGACTGGAAATATGGTCTAGCTTAATGGTGGACACCATTATGAATATGTTAGGCAAATTACCTTCCCACGTCTCCTGCTTTTTATGGCATAGTTGTTTTTTTAGATTCACGCAGAATCCCGCATATAGCGGGCTAGGTGGCGGGGACCTAGTGTTAAGTTTCGTTCCATTTCCACTTAATTTACAAGATATCGTCGGTGGGACTCGATGGTTTTATTATAACGTATTCTCCATTCTTCATGAAACTATGATGAACATTATGAAATATTGATGCGTCTGTCTAACGTGAAGTATTAGGAAAAAAATTAAAAAAAAAACATTTCTTTCAGCAAATAGGATGCGAACTTAGAACCATCGCATCGCACCTCAGGCAATTCTGTCCACGAAAGGATAGTAATTTAACAAATAAATTCAAAAAATAAATAATTAACAACATGAACGTTACACGTTTCATTATCACCACAAAAAATTCTAAACGAGGACGAAACTAATTAGAATTGAACATAATATGTTCCAACGGCATTTAAAAAAAACTAAATATGGATCCAAATTAACATATACGTTGGTCATTAATCGCTATAATCATTTTGTATGTGTTTTTAGCAGCTAAATTGTTTTTTTTTTATATTAGACAAATCGGGAACTCAACTATAATGTTGGACGAACCAACGAATCAGACACAAAATCCAGCTTTTACAATG
>JAEBDU010003995.1:0-19446 GCA_016802625.1 Heliconius numata | reverse complement strand
CAGATTTGTTGATAAGCTTTTCTATGTAAGTTGTGTTGGGGTTTTTTAAAAATATTAAAGGAAATTATTGTGGCTTATAAAAGTCTTATTTTACATTGTTATTTTTGGTTACGCGTTCGATTCCATGTTAAGGTTATAATATCTGTATACTTTATATAAAGAAATACATCTTCAAAGCAAATGCAATTCTAACATTTTTTTGAGCTTCACGCTGTATCCCGCATGTAGCAGAGGGAACCTGGGAACCCAGTGTTCAGACACTCCGTTTTCATTAAGACACTACCTTTTCCCATTTTCTGTCGAATTCTGGAGGCATTACGTGTTGAGTGGCGGAACATAACATCAGAGCAAAGAAATTAAAATACATATTAAATATTTAATTTGCTCGAACGAGAATCGAACCCACAACCTCTCGTGTATACAGTCACACGGTGTGCTCCTGCCTCAAACAATACACATGGTTAATTTATGTTTATACCTCTAAGTTACACTAATCAAATGCAAAGGATAAAAAATTAAAAATACAAGCGTAAGTGTCGCAAGAAGCTATATATCATATAGACCAGGGGTTCCCAGCCAGTGGTCCTAGAAATGGTCCGCGAACAATTTTAATTTAAGTGCGGTGAGGCGTTGGACGCGAAAACGCTCACTTCATATCGGTACACCTAATAAATAAATATTTAATTTCCACGAGTGGGGATCGAACCCACAACCGTCGCGTTATAGTCACCCATACTTGTGCCGCTGCGCTACGGCGGCCCCAAATTAAAATATATACAGTTTATATTGATTATACCTAGAGTTGTCTTTGTTAGCAATATTGATATAAAAGCGGTCCTTGAGTGAGAAAAGGTTGGGAACCCCTGGCATAGACAATAGAATAAACGTGCCCTATAAAATGTACTACATACATAATTAAATAGTTTTATCTTTTAATAAATGGTCTCGTTTTTCTTTCATGTGACCGTAGCACGTGATCGCAGTGGAGAAAAAGAGACTTTGAAATACGAGAGATCGCAAAATTTTCCTCATACTGGTTTCCTATTCATACGTCACTAATTACCTATTCTTGCAAAGGAAGTAATCGTTTCTCTCAATAATGTATATCTAATTATTATCTACTAATAATTATAGGATTATCTAATGCTAAACACTTTGTTTACTTCCATTGTTTTGCTTTCTTATATATTTTTTTTTGTGTACGTTTCACGTGTATTTTAGTTTTAAATATAATTAAGTCAGTGATTGTAACGTGTAGTTGTAGTGGGTTCGATTTCTACTTAAAGAGTTTCGCTTCTCAATACAAAATGCCTCCAGAATTCGGTGGGAAATAGGCAGCGGAGTGTCTTAACACTATAATCTGCTAAATGAGATATACAGCGTGAACCTTAAAAAAAGTGGTCTGTGAAGTAGAGCAGAAAATTGTATAAAGCCTCAAAATATATCAAGGTCTCTGTGTAAACTACTTATGGTAAACACAATTGGGATTGCAGCTATCTAACGTAGGCTGGTGTATTGTATAAGAAAATACAAAGAATTGTAAGTTGCAATGTTTCATTGGATCGACAATATTATTACAGAATTTTATTTCATTAGACATTATGTTTGACACAGTAGTTGTTGTTAACAGTTAAATAATATAAAGGTTTTCTTAATAAAGCATAAATTAATAGATTTCGTATAATAAAATAATACGAAAGAGTGTAGTCTGTTTCTAGGGTTCAGTACCTTATAAATACTCATTTTGATGGCATTTAATAATGTCAGTAGTTAATTTAACTCAAAATAATACATACGCTCGCATATTTAAAGTTTTTGAACTTTTATAATATAAATTGTACTTCCTGTTGACCTACAATCATGAATTTTCACTTTTTGTATACAAAATACGAAAAAAACAAAATCGTTACTTGTTACTATTTTATTTTTATTGTAAGTTGTCACGTCGTGCCAAATTTTATAACTATAGGTCCGCGGCTTTGATTATGCGGCTAATTTATTTAGAAAACACAACGTATAAATGTCCGTATCTTCTGATTGGAGAGAAGTTTGATTTTTTTATGCCTCAAGAGAAGTTAGACCGAAATACTTTCAACTTGATACTTCCACGCGATCTCGAGATAAAAAGTCTTGATAGAAGCACAGACATATACAAAAGTGATCCTTTACGAGTTCCGTTTTTCCTTTTGAGGAACGGATCCCTAAATATACCTCGGCCATCTCTAAAACGAAAATGAAAGGCTGTTTGTTATATGACTATTAATTATCTCTAAATACTTTATTATACTTATGTTCTTTTTTAAGTTTACCTATTAAATAAACATATTTTTCTGACCGTTTTCGAAATATTAAATTTTTGCCTGTGTAGCGACCCACTATCTTATTTAAGTGGATTATTGAATATTTGATTAAAATTGTTATTTATAAATTGAATTTATTTTAAAGACAAAATTAATTACTTACCATTCTGCAAATTCACTGTGCAAGACTTAAGGCTAGCAGATGCAATAGATTTCTATTTATATTGTAATTTTAAACGACCTATTTTTTATTTACAGATTCTCATGAAATGGTGTTAAGATTTAATAATGCTCCAACAGAGAACTACACGGACGATGTCGGTTCGAAAACCAGTTTTCGTATTCTTAATTCACAGGTAGCCGTTTTGTTTAGTTAAATATTTGTCTTCCGAGATTAATAGGGAAGAAATACCTTCCAAAGTAAGAAAGAAATGTTATAAATAATTTGATAAAATAAAGTGACATCCTACATAAATGATTTAACTAATTTATATAAAAATGAATGTTTTTATTTTTGAGGCTGTCGAGCGGTTGTGGGTTCGATCCCCACTTGAGGAAGTGAAATATTTATTTACGTTTATATTTCCATTTCCTCGCTCTGGTGTCCAACCCTCCTTCGCAATGCCTCCAGAATTCGGCAGAAAGTGGGGAACGGAGTGTTGTAACACTGGGTTCCTTCTGCCTACCCTGCTGCTGTGTGCTGTGCCTGCTGCGCCTACAGCGTGAAGCTGATTTGATTTGAATGTTTTTCTCTGTCTTTTCGATGTATCATAGCAATGCACACAGGGTACAGGTAGTTCATTATACATTTTAAAATATTTTTTTAATTTATTGAAAACTTCTTTCAGGTAGTTACTAAGCCGGAATATAAATTTTTAGAAGATAAATTGTATAACAATATTTCAATACTAATATGGGATCCGGCAAATTTTACTTCAACACTTGAAGAGTGGTATCGCCATCCAGATTTCCCTGTCTTTTCGGTATACAAGAGGTATTTCCAATGGTCATTCCATATTTAACTATATTATATTTTTAATTCTTATTGTTATTTAGTATTCTTATCTGACATTATGATTATTATTTTGTTGTTATTCTAGATTGCTCAACCGTCGAAGCGATGTCGACGTTCACCTCTTGCACCCCCATGTTTTATGGGATTTATGGACTGTTTTACAAGATTCTTCGCAGTACCGTCTGCGCCGCAACCCTCCATCTTCAGGTTTTATAGGTATAGAGATAATTTAAGGCGAATGTTCTAGAACTCGCACTCACTAGACGAAATGAAATATTTAAAGGTTTCCATTTTCTTCAGTCTGCTATGGAGGCATTGCGTGGTATTGAATTTCGCCAATCAACATGCAATGCCTTCAGACTGGAAAGTGGGAAGCGGAATGTTTTAACACTGATTTCCCTCTGCCTATGCTGCAATTTGCGGGATACAGCGTTCAGTATGAAAAAAAAAACGAGAATAAAGATAAAGTAATAATTAGTAATAACAATATAATAGGAATATTAGATATCATTTTGCCATTACATCTTATTTTTTATACAAATTCCTATATACAGGCTTATGGTTCGCCGTACACCGTTGCAACCGTGTTCGCGTGTTCGAATACGTGCCATCCGTCCGTGCGACGCGGCGATGTCATTACCACCGCTCAGTCGAGGACGCGGGCTGCACCCTCGGTGCTTGGCACCCCCTGGCCCAGGAGAAGGTGATCGCACACCGCATGAGCGATAATTCTGACATAGATATTTTCCAGCGAGGCTTCCTTGATATTCCAGGAGTTAAAACTGTTTCTTGTGGAGGATAATTAAGTATTTGTAATTTTAATTTGGGTTGCCATACTATGTTTATAGTATTTTAGCTTTGCATTTTATGTATGTGTTTAAGGTTAGTTTGTTTAAATTATCTAAATTTTTATCGTTGATGTTTTGTTATTGACATAATTTATTTAAATTAATAACTATGAAGTATTTGAGGCAGTCTTGACGTAAGGGTGAGACTGTAATGCGTCGGTTATGGGTTCGCTGGTCACTCGAGGGAATTAATAATTATTTATCTACGCTCTAGCACTAAGGTAAAAGCCCGACTTTGAGTTCCGCTACTCAACTCTGCCTATCTTATAGGGTGACGGATATAATTAATATATATTATATTTATATAATTTTGTAATTAAACTTGGGATTTAGGATCTTAGTATCTAGTCTAAAGCGGTGAATAGATAGTGCTTCGTAAATGAAAGCTTTTAATGATGTTTTTATATAAATATTGTATATTATCATCCCCACTCCGACCCCATATTATATTGTAACAAACATATTTATCAAAATGTCATTGTATTTTATAGAACTAATTACAAAATAGCATTCGATAATAAAATCATCACTGCCGAACTAAACTAGAATTTATATATGAATAATGCTTAATATTAATAATACATAGTTTAACATTTTGTACTGGACAATGCTTAAGTTAAAAGTGGGTAGATAATAATCAAAATAAAAAACTTGGACGTGTTATATGGCTGTTGTAAGATAATCTTAGTTTTGTTTCTTATGAAAATTACAGTATATTTGGATACCGTTACAAAAACAAAATTTACTTGAGAAATGCTGTTACTTTGCTGTAAACAAACTTAATGACACTGTAACCTTATAAAGTCAAACAAGATGAATATAAAAATTCCTTAAAAATTCTATAATATTAATTTAAATTAATAATAATTAAAAATAAAAAATAATATTAATTTAAAATTTAAATTAATTCTTAATTATTGTAGATTAATTCTTAATTGTTGTATTTATACACAATATGTATGATTCTAATAAGTTATACTAGAAATGTTGATGATCGAAATGTATTTTACAAATTAAAAGAGACAATATACCACTGCCTCTCAAACTCTTACGTAGTAAAAATATGTAAGTAAAAAAAGTGAAATGCATACAAGTAAATCCGACAAAACAACTGAAATGAATGAAATACCTAATACCTTTTAAATATTATGTATAACTTAATTCTGTCAAATATCTATACCAATATGTTTTGAGTGAGAGTA
Source organism: Heliconius numata (assembly GCA_016802625.1). NCBI lineage: Eukaryota > Metazoa > Arthropoda > Insecta > Lepidoptera > Nymphalidae > Heliconius > Heliconius numata. Next base: position 14,081 of record JAEBDU010003995.1, on the reverse strand, counting down.
CCTATTCGATATACTACGCATCGATTTGGGAACGTTCTTCGGGTTTTTATCGGTTAAAAATAACAGTGAGAGTAAGAAATAACTACATATGTTTAATTTTATTACTCTCTTTTCCTCTTATATTCTGCGCGGTATGAGGAAGAGGATAAACCAGCAAACAAAATTTCTTATGTTATATGGTGAAACCCGTAGCATCATAATTACCCTGGTTGTACCAGAAAGACTATCTTCAAAACAATATGTAAGTTCAGTTCATCCATGTGACATTAAAATTTGCAGTTTTAAAACTAATAGGTCATTGCTTGTTAAGAAATGCATTCACTTAAAATTAGACGATTACATTTATGATATAAATAAGTATTATTTGTTTTTTTAAACATGAATCGTGTAAAAGGAATGTACTTGTCTTCCTAAAACCATCAGAAGGTGCTTAAAGATAATAAATTACAAACTTCCTTAGTAATAAAATTTATGGAACCAAAGCCTTGTTTCATTTAAATTTTCTTTTACCTGCCTGTTTTTGAATAAGACGACACCTAATATATAAAAAAATAATTAAAACAGGAAGTAACATTTGGATATTTTATGAGATTCTAGTAAGGTCATGTCGGCCATGGAGCGCCCTTGTCGTATCTTATATTTTTAGCGATTTGCCGTCGCGCTGTGATCTGTGGGTGCTGGTGGAATACTGATGGGTGGTGCTGGCTGTCGTTGATTAGCAATTCAGTGCGGGCGTACGGAATTAGCAACATCCGAGATGTGCGTAGTGTTGTCTTGGGTGTAAGGCTGAGTTTTCATTAAATGTTATATATTTATATGTTTATATATAGTACTTAATTTAAAAATATCTGGACATACAATAAATTCTTATATCCATCATCATCCTGTCCTCGTCCACTGCTGGACATAGGCCTCTCCAATGGTACGCCACTGAGCTCGATCTTCAACTCTTCGCATCCAGCTGCTGCCCGCCACTTTGCGAATATCGAAACAAATGCTCACATTAAAACATAATAAAACGTAAAATATTAATTCTTATATAGATATAATTTTTTGGATATGGATCGAACCTGAAATCTATGGTTTAGTTAGAGTATCGCTAGAGTAAAAATATGTTCCAATAATATGGAAATAATTATTTTGCTTATAATTAATAAACTTTTTAACTTTATATTTAAAAAATAACATAACGTCACTATTGTAAACGTGCCTTAATTCGCACACAGCACAGCCAACGAATCGACAACATCGCTTCCTTCTCGCGCTACACATCTTTACATTTTATTTTGTGGCGTATTTAATTTTCATATATGTATGTATTGTTTATATTCAAAGCACACACCATTTTGTACTTTAACTGCTAATTACTTAAAATTATAACGACAACGGAATCACTGGATTTTTCCTCGTGTTCTTCATTTCCAGAGATGAGGATGGGGTCAATGGCAGTGTTTCTTAGAACACTGACGGTACTGACATACTGACAGTACTGATAAATGGAATTGGGTAAATTTCAATGAAGGACGATGCAAATATTAAATATATATATACTTAATAGATACTAGGAAATGTTGGACTCTTGCCTAGCAAGATATCCTTTTGCTTGGCTATAGTCCAATGATGAGATACGTAATCGTAAGATAATAATGGGTGATTAATATTATGTTTGTAATCGTTATTTACCTTACGTTTTTTTCTGTATGTTAACATTATGAAACAAGTATCTATATTTTTTTACATACATTTTTGTATTTTTTATTGAAAAATTTTTATTTTTAACGTTACGCACATAGCAGGGTAGCCAAAGAGGGCCTAGCGTTAAGACACTTCGCCCACCATTTTCCACGAAATCTGAAAGTTCCTCCTTGCCTCGACTCCAGAGCGAAGATAATGAAAATATTTAACATTTCATCTCTCTATGTGGGAATCCAACCCACAGCCTTTATACCCCTTTTTTATGCACACTTCATACCCCTGCGCCAGTGGCCTCATAATAAAATTGATTTCATGATTTATTTAAATATTTTTGTATTTATTTTTCTTTTTTTTTAATTTTCTTTAAAAAATAAGAAAAAAACTGTTTCCTCACACGTGGTGCTAATAAGCAAATGAAGAACTACGGAAATGATAATAATTATATTAATGTTAGTGCAATCGAAGGTTGCAATGCCTCAGATGCCAATAGTTATTCTCGCATAGTCCTACTAGAGGTTACTTACTAGCAATTGATAAGGCTCATATGCATAAAAACAATGAAATGCAATAATGAATACAAATTGAATTCCACTATGCTATTTATAAGAAAGGTTTGTTTTTAATAAAAATACTTGGTTAGTAAGAAATATTCTTGTATATAATATTCAAAATTATGCAGAACATGTGAATTGACGGCCAGATAAGAAAAACAAATAAATAATGTGAAAAGCAAGCGTCGGAGGCCGTTGTGGGTTCATGGTTTCGGTGCCTTACCACTAGGTTCCCAGGTTCCCTCTACCTATCCTGCTATTCGGAATACAGTGAGAAGCAGAAAACAAAAGCGTAAAACAGACACTTAAGTTCGTCATGTAAAGTTCTGTCCTGTCTGTACTATAAATGTCAGAGTTCTGAGAATCTCTACAATATATAAATTTCTTCGTCAATATCTCTAAATTTGAGCGAAAAGTGGAGAACGGAGTGTCTTAGCACTAGGTTACTTCTACCTAACCTAGCTGTTACTAAAAAGCGTAAAGCTACAAATAAAAAAGTATCTTCTTATTTGCAACACGATTCCGATAATTAAATTAAATACTTAAAGAGTCCAGTTATTTTTTTGGGTAAAACATACCAGTGAAAGTTCGACTATTGAGTACTTTTTATAACGTAGGAGGAGAGCGGGGATAACGGTGAATGTATATAGCCTTATTAATTTTATTTTGACACGAGTTGGACGAAAGTGAGTCACTCTTCTCGTTTCTTGTATGCGTTGGCACTATTATATCTTTATGTTTAATAGCAGTAAAGTTATTTGAGGATTAAGATAAGTAAAGCAAGTAAAACGTATCATAATATTTTTAATTAGAACTTTTTCTATAATATATTTAAAGATTCGTTTTCTTGCTTCACAGGCTTGCATTTTTTGGGACATGAGTATTAAGTGGCGGATTTCAACGCCGCACTTTGCCTTGTTACCAGTAGTAATGAAAATAATGAATTCCTTCAAGTGGGAATCGAACTTACAAGCGTCATGTTAACGATCACACGCTGTGCTCGAAGACAACCTCTAATTTCTATTTAATTCAAATGATATAGGTATTCTTTTATTTAGAACCACACTGTATTGAATACACAGGATAGCAGAACTTGTGAACCTAGTGTTAAGACACTCTGTTCATTCAAAATTCAAAAATTTCCTTTTTTCACATTCCGTGAACACGCCAAGGAAATGAAATTAATAAATTTTTCATTTCCCCTAATTTAAATCGAACGCACTTGGTAAAAAAATATTTAAAGCTTAATGTCACGTGCCACTCGTAATTAAAATTCAAGTGTTTTTAATTGGTTAGTCACGTTTATTATTTATAGTATACGAGTATATTAAAGGTACCTAAACAATTAAAAGCTTAAAGGGAAAATATGTCATTAACTTAAATTTTCATTTCTTTCATTTAATAGAGTAACAAAAGTTTGAAACTTATTAAAATTTTATCATGATTTTGTGATGAAAATGTCTTGGGTGTTTTATTACATAAATTTCTTAAGGTTTTCTGTTGAATATAATATTTATTTATCCGGGTCATTATTAGGAGCGGTGCGACTCATTCATGATAGCTGGTTTTGAGGTTTTGTGTCAATCCATTGACGTAAGATGAAATACGTCATTAATGTATATGGAAACACGTTTTATGGAGAATTATTATTATTATGGTTGAAAGTGAGCTGCAATATTTTTCTACGCAATTTTGCTATGTGTGTGATTTTTTGTTCACTTCGCAAACACGTTTACGAACATATTAGTTAATTCTAATTTATATAAAAAGATATTAACTTGAGGCTAGTCGCTTAAAGCGTGGCGCGTGGGAAGGAAGGAATGCCTTCAGAATTCGGCGGAAAGTGGGGAGCAGAGTATCTTAACACGAGGTTCCTTTGCCTACTCTGCTAAGTGCGGGATACAGCGTGAAGCTGAAAAAAAGGGATTCAATCGTAATTCAATATTCTAGAATATGATGTACAATATAAGGTCAATATACTATAACAAACGCCCAATATTAAAAGCTTTACTAAATTACTCATACCAGAACTAGATTTCCTACATCTTCATATGTTGACGTTTTTGTAAATCGTAATTGTGTTAATTATTGTATTAATCGATCGAATAATTTTCATAATGACCATACAGAAGGAAAACCGCAAAATGTAAAGTTGTATGTAGTAGGACAATGATGACTAATGATTTTACTATAGCAAAGTAAATGAAGTAAATGTAAAATTATAGAGATAAATTATATGAAAGACCCGTAGAGGTATTTTAATTTTGGTTCTTTTTTCAGCTCTACGTTTTCCGTAGGTATACAGGGTAGATAGAGAAAGCGAACTTCCGTCCGTTACTTTCTGCCGTATTTTATCTTATTGAGATGGGAGATGAAAAACCTACACTTTTATTTTCGGATTTTTTTTGAGGCCAGTCGTGGCGCAGGTGAGGCCAGTCGTGACTGTAAGACGACGAACGAGAAGCGCGGCGTTGAGTTCTGCCACTCAACACGCGAGGCCCCCATAATTCGACAGAAAGTGGGGAACACTAGGTTCCCTGCTGTGTGCGGGATACAGCGTGAAGCTGCGTGATTTAATTTAATTTACTATTTAATTTATACGAACATTTAAAATTCATAAGAATTTAATGTTTGTACGTGGATATATTAACATACAAGTTTGAAAACCGTTGTACAAATTCATTAGAGCAGTTGATTTTATCATGTGTGCCGTCTTCGGGCGTAATATCTTTAAAATGGGTCGGGCCAGTTACTTAGAAGCCGCGTTGCTCTGACTCATTGTTTTATAACCAGAAATATTGTATGTTGCTAGCTGTATATGTATATTTCAGATATACAGTAAGAAATTTAAAAGTATGTACTATTTTTTTTTCACATTGTTCTTAGTAATTTACTGATTATACAAGTATCTCTATCCTATCCTATATCTTATAAAACAAAGTCGCTTTTTGTGTCTATCTGAACTTTCTAACTCTTCTTCTTCTAAACCACCCAACGGATGTTGATGCGGTTTTCACCATTAGGTCGAGTATTTCTCAGGGAAGGTTTATATATAGTTTATTATTTGTAAATTCTTATGTAAATTAACATAAATACGACAAATGTGTATAAAGTCCTACCCGTTGAGACACTTTCGCGCATGCGCTGCCTTAATGGTAAGTACTACATGAAAATAATGTACTGGAGTATTGTTCCTCTTAATAAGATCTACAAAAAAGTCCGCGAGAGCATATTCGTATCTTTTAAAAATAACGTGTAGTGATCATATTTCTGTCTGAAAATAGTAATTTCAATATATTTTTTATTGTGAGGGATATTTTTCCATAATGGTATTAATCCTTATCCTTTAAAATACTTTATTAAATTTTTACGTTAAACGAAGATAAAATTTGCTTTTTACACTATTTCGAAATTGCGAATAGTTTTAGAGAAAAACGCATTTAATTGTTAACACATCACGCCGTTCACACATCAACTGTATCGAGTCAAGTTTCACTTATCCCTTACTCTCAGTATATAAATAAGTATATTAGTTACGTTGGCCATTTAATAAAGATCAAACTGCCTTACACGCATCGGTGGTTCAGTAGTAGAATGCTCGCCTGCCACGTGGGCGGCCCGGGTTCGATTCCCGGCCGATGCATTCTATTTAATTTTCCTCACAGGCAGCCACTTAGTGCTTGCATCAGGGACAGAATACCCTCTTCAGCATTAACCACAAGCTCGAAAAAAAAACCCGCCTGTGTCTATAGCAACGAAGATGATAGATGCGTTTGCACGTAATTGGATAATCGGAGTTGAATGTATTATTTCAGCGCGATATATTTGGTTTCATATTTTTTGTAGTAGTTATTAGTAGGTAGGCTTTTGTTTATAATTTCTTCCGTTTAAAAATAGTCATTTAACTATCTAAAAATAGTCATTTAAATATATTTTAATGAGTACTTGAAAAGATTAGTAGCACAGATTTAAAATTACGGTACCTACTAAAAAATCCTTGATGTGTAAAACAATTGGAAAATCCTTATTGAAACTACGAAAATGCGGGTTGCATTAGGGTTTAATTAATTTTCACATTACCTTAAGTGCTTTGCAAACATACATTATATGAATAATCCAGTAGTAAAAGCGGGCGAAGCCGCAAGAGGGTCGCTAGTATATATATAAAATCGAAAGGTCACTCACTCATCACGAAATCTCAGAAACTACAAGAGCTAGGAATCTCAAATTTTGCATAGCAGTTATTTATAGGACGTAGGTGCTCGCTAAGAAGGGAATTTGCAATATTCGACTTCTAAGGGGTTGTTTTTGGGGTCGAAAGTTTGTATGAAACTTCGTTACTACAAATGCTAGGAGTCTCAAATTTTGCATGGACGTCACTAGGACGTAGCCATGGAGACAGAAATTAATAATAACATAGTTCACGAGGGTGAAACCGCGAGCGGGCCGTTAGTTTCAATATAAAATAATTTTTTAAATTATTTAAATATGTAATCTAATAAAATTTGAATTCGTACATCTTGGAAATTGAATGTACTGCTTAGTGGTCTTGGAAGGTTTCCAACGGGTTCAAATCTCGCTACGTTCAAATTTTTATACGATTCTTAAAAAGTAATTATTAAATATCGAACCCAACATATAAAATTTTATTAAATTAGTATTACATATACAAAATATAGGTAATACGTGCGCTAAATGTTTCTAACGGCTCGACTGTGACTCACGGAGTGTCCCGTACCACCTTTTATTCACTTCTTTATGTAATTCTACTGTTACTAAATGTACAGTTATAGTTTTCAGCGTAATAAGCACGCTGCTTTGTTTTAGCCATCAAAACACTGAATAACAACGACTTTATTATTATTATTATGACCGTTTCGAGGCCACTATATTGTAATTTATTTGAACTGGTTGTATTTATTCATTGAAAATTAGGTTTTTTAAATAGTTTTCATTATTTTTAACACCCTGTATCGAGGTCAATGTAAAGGAAAAGGGAGTAAAGGTACCTTAATAAACTAATATTAGTTCGCGCAATGCCTCGAAAAATTTTTATTTTTATTTTATATTATTTAAAATTGTTTATTATTAAATATGCAACATATTATTCGAAATTAGTTATTTATTTTTGTGACTTATTGAACTATAATAATATATTATACATATATAACCTTTGGATTTTCCTCACAAAGCTTACGTGTTCCATAATAGATTATCCATTGATTGAAAGATACTAGTACGTAGTTTTATTTCTATGAAAACAATTTTAATATAGTTCCAAGGAGGTGCCCGAGTCGAGTGGGACAAGTAATTGCGATGTTTGACAACACTTTGATAGCAAGTACTCAGTAGCTATTAGGAAGATAAGATGAATCATCGTTTAAGGATTTAATGGAAGACTATTTTGAGCTTGGTAGGATCAAATTTTCGTTCTGACACATATCCGTTGAATGGGTAATAAAAGTAAATAATATACGAGTATATGAACATATTTAGAAATAATGAAATATGGGGAAGGATAAAATTACTTTCTACCAGCTAATTTATGTGGACCTACTCGTAAATTCCAAAGTTGATAGCGCATTTAGTACTTTCTAGAGTATTGACTCTATTTTAGGTATTGACCAGTGTTGTAATGAAATATTTATTTTATTTATTTAATTTAAATACCAGAGTTGTAATGAAATATTTATTTCAAATTATACGTCTTAAAACTGGGTTCCCTTTGCCTACCCTGTTCTATGCGGTATACAGCGTGAAGATGATACTGATTTTTTTTCTCTGGCTAACCTAAGCTTGAATTTCAGAAAAAGCTCGACTTCTAATTTTTGTATGGAACCCTCGGTGGGCGAGCCCGACTCGCGCTTGTCCGCTTTTTTATTTAATGTAAATATATCGAAGAGCGATGTTCACTTCAATGTAATCGCTGTATACTGTTAACTTCAATATCTGATATTTTTGCATTCAGTGCGCACGCCATTTTAAATTCGAATCGTTCACCGATGAATGTATTTACTACAATCAGTGGTTTTATGACCGAAACAAGGATTCTCAATAATAAAAAACCTTTGTGTATCACTCGTATTTCTGGATAAAAATTCTAGATTTTGGTCATAATGCACAAAAACGCTTTTCCTTAATTTACAATTTTATATTTTTTCCTCTACGATTTGCTGGTTTCTTAGATTGGCTTGGGTGAAGGAGATGCGGGAATCTGCACGAGAGTTGAAAAACCTCGGAGCGTGAAGGAATTTGGATACATTTTTTGCTGCCACTTCATTGTGGGACTATAAAGAATTCGCTTGTCGGTCTTTTTTTTGTCGTTCATAGTGTGGAAATGTAGACAGGTGTTAAGTGAATTATTAGATGTAATTTTTATATTATATTTAAGAAAATATAATATTTTCTTTAGCTTTAAGAATTATTATTGTATTTAATTATATTTATTGTAAAAAATATTAAAAAAAAACATATTTTATTAAGAATGCGTTTACTTTGCCGGTATTGTAAAAGTTAAATAAATTCTCAATCATCGTGTGCTCTATGGATGAAAGTATAATTAATACACGTGTTGCTAATGAACAGCTTGAAAAGTTCTTTAGTAAAAATGGCGAATATTTATATTTTTACATTATAATCAATTTGTTTTTAAGCAACAATAATAATTCTTTATGAGGCTGATGATAAGAACGTGAGGCTTAGTGGTCAGAGTGTTTGGAAGGTTTCCAAGAGGCGCAGGTTCATGTCATCACGCATCCGCTACTTTCAAGTTTTTATACGTTTTCGTACACGATGACCGAGTTTTGCTTGTTTTGTTCTTTGGTAATGTCTTGGGATAATAAAGGGTTGATGTTAAAAAACGTAGATGTAAATTATACAAACTTTGACCAGAAGATGATGTCGAAAAGTGCGAGATGTCATTTTGTACTTTATTGCTTTAATAAATATAGTGGTGTCCTAATTAAAATTAATTGAAGAACCTGTTGTTCAGACATGCCGTACCCCACATTCTGCCGAATTCTGCAAGCATTGCGTGTTGAGTGGCAGATCTCAACGCCGCGCTTTACCTCAGCACCGGAATGAAGAAATGGAAATATAAACGTAAATCAATATTTCACTTCCTCGAGTGGGAACCTACAACCGTCGCCTTACAGTCACACCTTTGTGCTGCTGGCACAAGGCAATATAGTTATAAATTTTCGTTAACAGCAAAGAGAAATGTAGAAGAAATGGTATTAATTGAATTTCAGCATTTCCATAACATCATAAAATTAGAAAGTCAATTTAATGAGCTTCACAAGGAAGAATATATTTAATATCTATTGTTTCAGCTGCAAATTAATTATTGTATGAAGAATATGCATACAGGAAAATTTACGATAGCACAAACTTCATAGAAATACTAATCATTAATAATGATCGGAGCACCGTTCATTAATGTCTTATTAATTATGGAACATATAAAGCGAGATGATGGAACTAGCGTAGGCATATAGGCATATAGGTATTTAAACAGATATAAAGGTCCTATACTCGACGGCTGCAAGCCGAGGTTCGAGTCCATCTAGCTGTCACATAGTGCTCGCAATTTTTCAGGGACAGAGAGTACCCTCTTCTCTACCTACCCGGTGTTACTGTAGAAGCCTGTAGGGCTAACAGCAAAAGATCACCAAGATCGAAAACAAAAAGATCACCTACATTTATGTCTAAATTCTATTTCTGATAAAACTTCTTAGAGGCGAGATTTTTTCATAAGAAGGTCTCTTCTAATAATTAAATACTTTTTTTTTATATTATTCTCGATATTATTTACTTGGAGGAAGTTACAATTTAAATAGTTATTGGCATTTTATGTTTTAAGCAACAGTATTGGGAACATAGCACGTGTTTTCAATTGGGGTTAAATCACAATTTTTTAATAGTTCAAAGATTTAGTTTTAGTGTTCGTGCAAAGTCGTAGGCAGAAACTTGCAGGAAGGAAAAAACTTAACAATTAAATAATCTTAATGGGTTTCAATAACCACAGTTAACAAAAAAGGTCATTTTCACTTTATTAAAAACGTCATAAATCCATTTTTTATTTACAAAAAAGGAATGGTATGATTTTCATGAAATTCCAAGTTAACTTCGTTAAATTGTATTTTAATTAAATATAATTTAACGAATCCATAGTTTCACATATTCAATTATATTGCTAAGAAAATTAATAAACATTATTTTAATTTGCCTTTCACCACAGATAACAAAAAAAAATGTTATATTTTTTATTTTTATTTAAATAGGCATTGAAATTCTCGTCAATGATCGTACGTTAGACAAGCATATAGTAACATGAAAATAGTGTACAATAAAAACAAGTTTTCTTCAAGGATAACTATATAAGGGCATACATATGGATGTATGTATATTCTCTGATTTTGTAATCACATTATACGTTTATATTATGAGAATTAACAAGCACGCAGTGGCTCAAGCCTAAACGCGACGTTTGTGGGTTCGATTCCCACTCGGGAGCCTCGACGCGTATTGCCTCGAATAATCGGAGGGAAATGGGGAACGGAATGTCTTAACACTAGGTTCTCTCTGTCTACTTTGCTATATGGATATTAGTATTACAATACTTGTAAAATAACTAATTAAATTTATTTGATCGATACTTACTTATAATTTACTTGTTTCTTTATCTCGTAATGTAAAGTTCTATCTCAAAAATAGTCCTTTATTCTCAAAATTTGTATAAAACATTAAAATTATTATCTGAAAAAGATTAGTATAGTAAAATAGTAAACGTAAACATAATTTGAGTCAGTGCCCTTGACAATAAAGAAAAAACAAAGAAACATAAACTTTTTTCCAAGGATTTAAAAGAATATTCATAGTATGGGTCCTTGAGATGAAAATCTGTGTTAGTTATGTTAATACGGTAGAAACAAAGCACCTGTTCGTGTTCTAGTTCGAGGTCTGCTTTCTTCCTCTTATTAAATTCTTAAGTGTAAAACTTCAGTTCAACTACAACTACATTTTCGAGAAAAGGTCTGGTACCTGTAGAATAATTAAAATATTAATTTCCACGAGTAGGAATCGAACTCACAACCTCGCTGCGCCTCCTCAGTCTCTATATTAATGAATTCCGTCACATCATTTTCAAATATTGCTATATTATTTTGGGTTGTGTCGCTAGAGGTTAAAAAATGCTGATTAATTTATTATATCGATAACATAACGCGTTGGCCGGGTTGAGGCACAAAGACAACCTTGAACTCGGTCGTGGTGACTGGTGACTTCATGCCACCACCAGCATTCAGGGAAGCCACCCTGGCTTACTCACTGCAGACAATAGCTTCGTCACGCGGAACGGTTGTGAAGGTTATTATGCCACATGCCATAAGGCGCTCATCATGCAGGTGTGCTGCGACCGTTTTTTTATATATTAATAAAAAAAATGTATTTTTTTGTTATATTATCCGAACGTGCAACTTTGATAAATTTTAGAATTTAATTAATAATAATAATTACAATTCAATTAGTATCTAATAAAATTTAGAATTCCGCCACTCAACACACAATACCTCAAGAATTGGGCGAAAAGTGAGGAAAGGGTGTTAATGAAGAACAGAGTGTCATAATACTAGGTTCCCAGGTTTCTTTTTCCTACCCTGCTGAAAAAGTTTTAAATTTATTTTTTTCCAATTGCCTCATGCAGCAGATGCTTAATTATCGTATTCATATCAGAAACATCGATTTTTGTAAACTATAATTAAAAAATATACCTAAATATTTATTCGACGAATGAGAAAAGTTAAAATTCTCTTTTTTATCTTACAAATAAGTTTATTTTTGTAATAATACATAAAAAATAGAGGCATTTTGAAAGTTCAGTATAACGAAGCTTTACAAAACAGGTGGTCACCGATTCCTTTAGTTTCGATTGGCCTGATTATATCGAAAAGTGAAATTACTTACCGACTATTTCACCTAATATATATTGTATTTTATGAAATATTTATAATTCTGGGATTAATATTAAAAATGTTAAAAAAATTTAGAATACAGTGTGCTTAAATAAATACATCGATTTTTGACGCACTGTCAATATTGACCCACAAAAGCACTACATTGGATTTTAGTTGGTTATGGTGCAAAAATAGTTTGGTATATAGAATTCTGGAATTAAATATACCTGGAAGAGAATAGAATGCGAGTAGAAAGAGTAGAATTCTGGAATTAAATATTACAGGTTCAAATTACTTGATCCTTGAAAAGTTTTAAAAAAGGAAATGCAGACGAATGCTTTACAACGACAATATAAGAAAGTTTTTTTTTATATTTATCATTTTTTTATACGTTTATAAGAGCAATAACACTTGTAAAATTTCGTTTAAAAATGCAAACATTGGATGAACTGCAAAAAGCACTTTAATTTCAAGGAAGAACATACACGGCCTCAAATCATTTTACCAAGAACATGGTTACGAGAGAAGTCATTAACGTTTTAGACTAAATTCTTATATTCTTGAAATTAATTTAAAGTTTCGTAGTGTGAGATATAAAGAAGAAATGCCGTCGACTGGACGGTAGAAGCTTGCGACTGTAAATGCCATAGGTGTGGGTTCCATTTCTACTCGGTAGAATGCAGTGGCGTAGCTAGGGTATTTGCTGCCCGGTGCGGCTTAGGGGACTTGATGTCCCTTTCCTGATGATGAGTTCTAAAAAAAAAATAAAGTGATCGTCGACTTTGATGCCCCTTTCCTGTTGATGAGTTCTAAAAAAAAAACAAAGTGATCGTCGACTTTGATGCCCCTTTCCTTTTGATGCCCGGTGCGGCTTAGAGGACTTGATGCCCTTTAAAATGGTCTAAGGTCTAAAAAAACAAAGAATAACAAACTGATCGTCGACTTTGATGCCCCTTTTCCTTTTGATGCCCGGTGCGACCGCACCGCTCGTACCCCCCTAGCTACGCCACTGGTAGAATGAAATATTTAACATTTTAAGGCCTCGAGAATTCAGCGGGCAGTGAGAAACGGAAATGTCTTATTAGGACGGAGGGTCTTAACACTAGGTTCTCAGGTTCCCTCTGCCTACCTTCCTATGTGCGTGTGTACGGGATACAGCGTGAAGTGAAGTAATAATAAACTTATTTACTCTATTAATTATTAAGTACTTACTATGTAATGTAGACGTTTTTTATTGCATGCAAATGAGCTATTAGCAATGAGATAATTTTCATTTAATATTGAATAAAACAAGCTAATTGATTAAGAATTATAGCATACTTTATCATCGGTATTGCTCTCGAAGTCATTTAACTAAGAACATGTTTGTTGAAGAATCGAGACCCTGAATGAGGATGATTACTTCTACATATGCAACCCTATTAAGCCTCTGCTTATATAGCGTTTATTTCTCTATAATATCTTAATAGATTAAAATTTGAGAAATTTTAGGAAAAATTAATTGTAAATTAAAAATAAATAATATAAATTAATTAAGTTCCTGTTCAATGTTAAGCAGGTTCTTAATGGTTTGCAGTTTCATATAAAATTGCATTCAAATGATATAATAAACAAAATATTTGAAAACCATCTTATTAGTTATTTCCTTATTGATAATATACAGATTACATAAACTCTAAAACGACTTTAGTTGAACAAAAATACTATCATTACATTTTTATGTCTTGCAATTTAATAATATTAGCATCAAATCGTTAATTTTAAATATAATATTAACAGTTTAATTTTAAACAAAATATATTTAAACAAAAGCCAATGCTTATAGGGTCCTGTATACGCAGACTGGACACGCGAGCTTTCCTGTAGACCGTAGTAAGTTGGG
>JAEBDU010003986.1:0-15046 GCA_016802625.1 Heliconius numata | reverse complement strand
GGTCACTCACTCCACGTTTGTACGTACTGTTAATGTTATAGCTATGATTGTATGTTGGTATACGTTTTTATAACGTTATATTTTGTTTTGGAGAGTGTTTTTACTGGATTTGCGGGGAGAGAGGTTTTGTGTTTAAGTACTTATTGTTGTACGATAAAAGGGATATTATATTACCATTTACTTATAAAAATAAATAAACTAAATGAGCTGTTTTATGCTTATAAGGCATTTTTGGTTATGATAAAATATTAAATTAATCTTTTATAAAAAATCGTTATTCCCCTTGTTTTTTTTTGAGTTTATGGGGCAATGAAAGAAAAAAATGTGATAAGTTACTTCGTTTCACACTGTCATTTAAAATCCAGAGGATAAGATTTACGAGTACCTATCATAAATCATTTTTTTTACTTCTATAAAAAAACACGATATTTTTCATCTCATAACACCTATCTTTATTTAAAGATTTAAAAGCAAAACAGGATAACAAATTCTTTATAGATATTTGCATAGCGGGATTTGAACACGCGCTTTGGACGGTTTACAAGAGGCGCGGGTTCAAATCCCGCTACGTTCAAATTTTTAATACGTTTCCTAAAAACTAATATCTTTAATATCTTTCCTAAATTTAGAATAACACTTTAAAAAATTATAAAAAAACTGTATAAGCTTTAAATCTACAGTTAACCAGCCACTTACAATTTAAAAATAAAACCCAAAATACCAAATCAATTATACAAAAAAAAAGAAAAAACCCAAACTCCAACAAAAACACGATATTTCATAGTAAATGTTCAAGTAAAAAGCATAACATGTTTTTACTCGGCGTTTATCGATTGCACGCTTTCTATTTAGAGATGGCGACGTACAAGGCTGTTACAATCTGAGAGATAGATGTGTGTTCGTCTGTTCATGATATTTCTAAACGGAAAATTTAAAATTGAAATCAGCTTCACGCTGAATCCCGCACAGAGCACGGTACAGAGAGGGAACTTAACTCCGCCGAATTCTGGAGGCATTACCTGTTGAGAAGCAGAAAGAATTCAACGCCAGGGTTATGCCTTGTACATCACTCAATAATAACTCATTCTCTCAAATCGAATCGAACCCACAACCGTCGCTGCAGTCACACCCTTGCGCCCCTGCGCCACAACCGCTTCCATAACTCAATTAACGCAGACAAACCAGACAAAGCCACCAAATGAAGCATATCTAACACGATAAGGACAGACGTACAAATCACGTTTACAACTAGACACTACAATAGAAAACAATACAATGTAATACTAGATCTGCGGCCGCCATTTTGTGAAAACCCGATTACAAATATATGGTATTATACAAATAATCCAATTCAACAGCGAAGCCAAACAATTACATCATGAACCTATAATATAATCAATGCTGTTTCCGACATACAGTGTGAATAAGAACTCTAAAAATAATGGTTGAGGTTTTGGGTTCGATTTCCAATTGGGCTCATGAAATAGTTATTAATATTGCCTTCTCCTATAGCAAAGGGGACTAAGTGTTGAGACATTCAATAACCGGTGATGATCGGCGTAACTCAACGCTTTATCATAATAGCAAAATAAAGAATGACAAAAAACCCGAAGGTCAATCAGAACATTCCATTCTATACAGTAAATATAATTTTAAACTCTATAATACTAAAGATTTATTACAAAATACGTTATTCGAGGTCGTAGGTCCGTGCCAGCTCGCTTTGTAATTCAAGAAGACGCAGCTGCATTTCCAATGGAACTGCGTAAAAATTCTTGTTCACTTTATCATCATTGGCGTTTTATCACGTGGGTAGTGGGTTCTAATCTGATAAGAGTTCAAATAAATCCACTAATCTATACTTCTACTATAATGCTAAAGAATTTGTTTGTTAGATTGAACGCGCTTATCTCAGGAACTACTAGTTAGAATTGCATAATTATTTTTGTGTTGGATAATCCATTCATTCCGAAATTAGTCTTTTTACTTAAATGTGTCATGACACGTGTGTGTCTTATACACTTAACCACGCGGACAAAACCGCAGGATTAAACTAGCATACAGAACATACATAATATCTAAGGTATGTAGACTCCACCAGCACTCCTGGAAGACATTTCCAATTTCCTTGGCTTCGGTCTCTCAGGAATACAAACTAATTAAGACGTTGTAGGATACAAACAGTCCTCTGTTGGGGATTCGTGAACTTAGTCAATCAATACTGTTTACATAGCCACATACATGTTAATATACAGGAATTTACAATTGTAAGTAGAAGGACTATAGGTTCAAAGCCGTTTTGTGTCAAAAAAATATTAAAAGAATGAAAGAATTCATTTTTTATTATAAAGTATTAGTTGTGGCTTCGATCCAGTTGTGAAATGAAAATAACTAAAATTTGTGTACTTTAAAACAACCTGATTATTTAATACTCTAATCTAATCTAATCTCGATAAATTGACACAAATATTTTTCAATTCGAACTGCTAGTTCCTGAGATCAGCGCGTTCAACCAAACAAACTCAGCTTAATAAATTAAAAAGTAAAGATAACATAAGTATTTTTTTATATCTTTTCTTTATATCTAAGTGACAAATGACGCGTTTCTCAATTTCTGACACCCACAGCCTTGTCTTTCGAGATAGAGGAAATGTCATTTATTAAACATACACGTTTTCCCTTGTTGGATTTGAATTCGTGACTGTACGGATAAATGATAAGAAAAAAACTGGCGATACGCCAGACAATATACGAGTAAATTGTATGGCCGTAGATTATAAATAACAACGACAAGTATATTCGATTATGCAAGTCAAACTAAAAAAATGTTTTGGGAATCTAACCCGCTACGATCGCGCTTACTTAGACGCTGTCCCAATGGTCCACGAATAGGCATATATAGCTTCAATATACAGGATGGAAGCGTCAGCGCTGCTTTTACGGGAACAGCTTATAGAGTAAAATGTATATCGATATAGCTTCAAAGAAACAACGCAAAGCCGAAAACGCGCGGTAGAACGCTGTTATTTAACATTTAACATCCTAGGATTCCTGCCGGACTGTCAGACAAGTATAGGGGAGAGCACTAAGAGAGATTTTTTCAATTCTCTCTTTCTGTTCTTTGTTAAAATAAAAGAAGTTACAGGCGGTCACTAGTGTTAAAGAAAACAAAAACGCGAAACAATGGAAAACACAGTGAGGTGATGTAATTACAAACACAACATACCTGATTGTTCAGTAAACATGCCTACGTACGTACGGCCCGCGCGTGACTCACCTCGTACTGTCGCATATAATATAATTCATTTTAATTTAGATATTTATCTAATCGTATAAAACAATTCTAATATTTGATATTAAAGATTTTAATTAACAGGAAAATGTGTATTTTGTATTATTTTTATCAGCTTCACGCTGTATCCCGCGTGTGGCAGGGGAGGCAGAAGGAACCTAGTGTTATGACATTTTGGTCCCGACCTTCCGCCGAGTTATGGAGGCATTGCGTGTTGGGTGGCCGAACTCAACGTCGCGCTTTGCCTCAACATCAGAACGAAGAAAAAAAAATCAATATTTAATTTCCTTAAATGGGAATCAAACTCACAATAACAAACTTGTGCCCCTGGGCCACGATTGGACTCTATGTTTTGAATATAAACAAATTCATTTTACTGCGCCTATACATTTATGTACAAATTTAATCCCGATGGCAGCAAAGCCCAAAAAGAAGGGTTATGTTTTAGAGCGCAAGTTCGTACGTCCGTTCGTTTGTTCCCTTTTAACTATCGAAATAGTGAACCGATTTTGATAAACGATACATCATACAAACACTAGATGTATTAATTTAGTTTACGCAATCGAGTTTTATATTTACATAAATCCATACATCTGCTGTTTACCATCAAAAACAAAGTTATCACCAATATCCCCATAGAATCATTAACCCCATAAAACCCATCTACACACGCACCGCCCACACTCGACTCGTCCTTGACAGCGCCGCGTTTGTCGCTGAGTTTATTTCTGACCGACTCCTGCCAGACCTATGTCTATCTATTTTTGAATACTATTTTACGTTTTTCTTGGATATCTTCTTCATCATTGTATGGTTTAAAAATGAATGTTTTTCTCATAAAATTGTGTTTAATTTTTCCTAATGATTATAATAATTTAACGACAATACGACATGTTAGAGTATAAACTCGATAGTTACGGGTTCGGTATCCATCAGAAGAGATAACGAGGCGCTGAGTTCCACCACTCGATACGTCTTTATGTTTTTATTATAATTTCAACATCAACTAGGTTCCCAGGTTCCCCTTGCCTACTACAATTATGCTACAATGCTAATACTACAGTAATCAAAGCAGACATTGAATACAAGTTATCCTATATAATGTCGACAAGCACTAAAAGTTATTATAACAGCGCATTGTTTTATAGTATAGTATAGGTGTGTATACGTGCGCACGCGCAGGTGTGGTCGCGCGCATTCGAACTGTCTCATTTCAGATATGCACCCGCGGCCGTGAGTCACCGGACTTCCTCTCAGATGCTATTTATATATATAATAAGAATATTTTTTACTTCGTTAAACTGTTTATTTGCAATTTTTTTTATAACTTTTGATCATAGATATAATAGGTAGCAAGTTTCAACCGAGCGAAAAATTCGTTTTAAATTGCCTTCATTTCGGTCTATTTCGTACAAATTGTCCTTTTATTTGGTAAATGATAAATTATTTTGAAAATTTAGGTGTTTTTTTTTTTATTATTTTCATATTAGCGTGATCGTTTTAGCAACTGGTAATGCGGCACGTAATCTACAAAGATGATGTGCGATACGAAATAATAATGTAATTTAATTTACTTTTAATGTTTATGTTCTCTAGAGGTGAATGGAAAGGACCGATAACGTAGAGGACATTGGAAAAGTCTATGTTTCGTTATCGTCGAATTAATTTTATGAATAAAATCGTTCTGGCACAATTTAAATGAATCATTGGTAGTGGATTCGAATCGGAGCGACATTTCCATTCATTTGCACTGTTATTTCTCTCATACGAATGAACTATATAACATTTTTTGGCAAAAGTTAATGAAAAACAAATGATTGATAGGCGTTCTATGTTATACTTTTAATTATTATAATAAAATAATGAAAACAAAAGAAAATAAGGCTTTTTCTGCAAAACCTACGTATATCTATAATACATATATAACAAACTCCAACACACCGGCACTCGAAAGCTGGGATCGAAACTATAGCAATTACTAGATGTAGGTCTCTCAGGTCGCGTGAGTTACGTGACGCTCTCTCATTGTTCAGTTGTAGGTTCAATTCGGTTTAACAGTTAGGTCTTGGTGTTAGGTGGTTTTAAGTAAGATTGTAAGTTATTTAGCTTAGTGTTTGTAAAGTACTATTTTGATGTCGGTGGTCACGGGTTTGAATTTAGGTTAGACAAATATTTTAATTTTTGATTTTTTTGAATTTGATGTGCTACAATTGCAAATGTTACAAAAACCTATTAAATAATTATTCAAAGATAAGATATCATATATTTTTTTAGATATTGAAATTATCACAATTTTATGCATAGTATAAATATATTTCAGATTCAGATTTTTTTAAAAATGTTATTGGCACAGTAAAAAATAAAGGAGTGAGGAACAACTGAAGTGTCTTTAGGGAGCAGAATGTCTTTACACTAGGTTGTGCGGAATAAAAAAAAGAAACAAGCTACCTAATACGAATTTCGAAGTGGTACGGTAAAGCTTAATTAGCGAGCACTTGGACAGCGCAGGGACACAGGTTCGACTCCAGTTACATTAAAATTTATAAAAAAACACTAGTTCCCATGCTCAACTTTATTAATAATTCTCTTAAAATAATTTACTAGGTAGGTAGATAATAGTATTTAAATATAATATAACAATGAGTGCCAACTATCTAATCTATGTATATATTTCCGCGTTCCTTTGTTAGTCTATCTAAATTTACTTTGGCTTTAAACTACATGTATCATAACCACTAAAATTATAAATATGAACACCTTTACAAAATACATAGAATATTAGCAAAATATATAACAATGTCAGTTAGGTATAATATAAAGAAAAATCTTTACTTGAAACTTATTCACAAAGCTCTATAACAATAGCCTGATCCCGAAAAGGGTTTTCAATCACGCAATCCCTTTATATATATTGAAGGAGAATTCCGTATACTTCGCTGGCTTACGGAATAAGCCTTATAGAGCTAAAGTAGTAACGCAGCTTTTTTATATTTTATTATAAAATATATATGGAATATTTGAATGGGTAAATATATTTAAATTCTAGAATTTTACCTATAGGTAAACTATTGAACATAGAAAATTCAAGTTAAGTGTGGACTTACATGTTAAATTTCATTTATTCATTTATTTCACAAGCATTCTCCGTATACTAAGCAGGTTGGGGAGAATAGGAGAGCACAGAACTATGAAAATACCCATTAGGAAGAGAGTTTTCCAATTTACGCCTTAAAGTCGAAAAGAAACTTGCAGACAACAACTAGTATATAACATTTGAAATTACCAAAGAGTCAAAACTGGAAAAACACTAAATTCTCACTGCTTCCAAATAAACAAAATATCACTAATAAATTACAAGCTAACACTATACATAGCACCAACTTCCTCACAAATCTAGATTTATATACGCACAGATATTTATGCAGATAGTAATTTACGAACAAAAACAACACTTTGGCAAGAGTTTACCAAAAGGAGAGTCAAGTAGGTCGCGGGGGGCCACGAGGCAGGAATAACGATGTTTTCTACACGTTGGGCCCTCGCCAATGTCTGTTAATCTATATTATTGTCGTCTTTGGGTAAGATAAGTAACGAGTTCTAAAGTAACATTATAGTATAAGTAGTATTCTATAGTTATTTATTACTATGGTAGTAGAGTTTTTGTGATGTCATTTAAAATTTTGAAATTAAATAAAATAATAATAGGGAAAACTATCAAAGAAAATGTATAAAATGTTATATATTTACAGCTTTTACGTATATATAAACTAAATCCCTAAACAAAGGCAAAAATAAGGGGCCCTAAGGACCTGTTTGTAAAAGGATTTGGAAAGCTTCCATCCACTTTCCTTAAAAAATCCTTTGTAGCTATACCGAAAATACTGAAACAAGCGAACATTTTAATAAATGTTCCTTATAAAAAAGCGAAGATATTAAAAACGGTCAAAATAGACTAAAATGTGAATATATTCAGATGCAAATTTTACCTCATTTGGGAGTCAAACTGGCAACCGTACCGTTGTGCGAAATGAATTACTTTTATGGTATTGCGTCATAAGGTCGTATCGTCCTATATACACTGCTTAATACACGAACAACTACGTAATTATAAAGTAAACAATGTTATCTTTTTATCAACTAACATTAAATTCTGGTGTAATTATCAATTCTAAATAAAGAAAATACCATTTTAATACTACAAATGAAAATAGATATAATAAGTCTTATTCCGTAAAGCATGTTAAGTTGGAGATGGAGTGTTTTATCACTAGATTCTTGAAAAAAAAAACATATAGTGACTACGTGACATTATACATATAAAATAATAATACCTGCATAATACTTAAAACAATAAAATATCAAATTTCAAAAACATATAAGATAAGCATTTCCTGTAATGCCGTATAGAATAGGTAGACATTGCTTGCAAAAACAGTGTTAAATTACGCCTATTTGGCGAAAGGTTGCCTACGAAAGTAACACGAGTGTATCGGGTGACGGTAGTGGGTGTCATCGAACTTGCACTTTGTACCTACGTACCTACTGATAAGCCATTCTTAGGCCTGCATTTATAAACCGGTCTCAACTCTGAGATTGATCTTGAGATACTGTTTTCATTCTCAACACGGATCTCAGACTTGAGAGCGATTTATAAATACGAGACTTAGTTATTTTTTTTTCAATATTTGTCTCAAGCGTGTCAGGTGCAGGCAGAGAGATGGGTCACTGTGTCACTTTATGTCCATTCGGAGAGACTATGTTTGTAGGTAAAAAAAAGCATTAAAAAAGTATAATTTTTCTCAAAGCGGGTTCCAGCGTGATAGATACGTATACATATAAATAATATATAGTAGGTTTTTCATAAGAATACATAATGTTATTGCAAATAAGTAATTCTGACGGTCAAGGCCGATCGGTATCGCAATTCGTATCTGAAGTGACCTTCGAGCTGTGTTATCGCGTCCGCTATAATCTCACTTTAATAAGAATTTAATTTTGTGTTGCTATGAGAGCAAGCATATCGATATTGAAAACGATTATATTTCTTTTTGTAACTATTGTAATAAAATGTTTGTAGGGATGTTTTTATGTTAACTACGATTTCTTAATCGATTTATCATAATTCGAATGATTGATTTTCCTTATAACCGAACTTATTCTAATAAACAACAGTGTTTTTGTTACATCATTAAGTAATGAGGCCAGTAGTGTAGTAGCGCCCGAGCACACGCGTGTGACTGTAAGTACGTAGGTTGTGAGTTCGATTTCCAGTCAAGGGAATGAAATATCTGATAATTGCATTTTTTCGCTCTTGTATCGAGGCGGCGTTGAGTTCCGCCACTCAAGGTGCAATAGCTTCAGAAATCGGCGTAAAATTAGGGGCGAAATTTTAACACTAGGCTCCTCACTATGAAGCTAGAGAAGAAAAAATTTTACAATAAAGTTTGTCTATTTATCAATTATCAATTTAGGTTTGCCAATGAATAAGAAATTGAAGTTCTAAAACTATTTAATTTATTTTTTGAAAATAACTGGTTAACCATTTTTTGAACATTTAACTATAGAATAGTTTTGTGGAAAGCATCATCAAACTGTACTTTTTAATTTTTTGTTAATTTTTGAATTAACTAAAGAACTGGTTTTTAGACGTAGACATTGAGGTTTAGTCATGGATGGCTCTAATATAAGAATCTCAAAAATATTAGTGTAGTTTCATATTTAACTTGTTACTTGTTGTAGCTTTACGCCGTATGCACATAGCAGGGTAAGCAGATGGTACCAGGAGCCTAGTGATAAGACACTCTAATGGACCCACTTCCGTTCTGCATTTTCCGCAGAATTCTTGGAAGCATTTCGTGTTGAGTGGTGAAAAGAAATGTGCAGTAATCAAAAGAAGAATAAAATAAAAGTTCCTTGTCACGTTATACTCAAAAATATCTAACATAGATAAAATAAAACAACAAAATGTCTATATAAAGATGATATAACCCACAAGGTTACATGACAAGAATGAACGAAGTTTTTGTAATATACATCATATAAGTACCTAGGTAATAAATGTTTGAGGAAAATTAATATCTAAAGTGTAATTATAAATTGCATAAGCGACATATTTCGGTATATATTTAAGCTCTTAAGAATTAGTCAAACGTAGTGTTAAGACACTCTCCTCTGTTTAGAGGTATTGATTGTTGAGTAGACTAAACTCTGCTTCGACACCAGAAACTAGAACAGAAGCTAGAACTTTCTACAATTGATGACTTTGCTAATAAGTAAAACTGAGTTTGCAATCTGGTTTACAACCACACACGAGAAACCTATAGGTTGTGACCTGGTTGTCAGAAACGTGTGGCAACCAACAACCGGTCAGGTCAACCATCTCTATATACTTGTTATATTAGTGTAGACGCCTAAAACGGTTCTAATCATTTAGGTTATAACGTGTTTATACATCTGCTGTCGTTAGCCATACGTGGCACGTTACAAATAAACAACTACAGTATATGAGACGCTTTATGCCTCATAATTAGAGAGCAAACAAGTATCACCAAGTATACAAGAGGCTTTGTGCCTCATACTTGGACTAACAGGTATACGTTGCACTTAATCTAGACTTACCAACGAAATCAAAAACAGAGATTCGATCCAATACGACAAACATGAACCAATGCACCAATGCCTCGCACAGAGCGGACACAGCCAGCATGGCAGTGGTGACGGGTTCACCAGCACCACGCACGAGGCGGGCCACGTCACGCTACACCTCGTACCTCGTGACAACCTCGATCAGCACCTCCCCCGACGGCGTGGACCACACCATGCTCCAGCACTGCAGGTCCCCGAGCACGCCACGTCGCTACGTATCACACATTTGCGTTCCCGAATGATAACGAATGCCAAACAAAAAAAAAACACACGGGGCTCCCAAGAAGGTCGTGGTGTTTTTTTGTTGCGAGCTGGCAACGCCGCGCCGGTGCACGGTGGCCGGACGCGCGTACGGTCCGCGCGGCTCCCATTGGCCGAGTGCGGCGGCGGCCATCGCGCCGCGCGCCTCTCCCGGCCAATCGCGGCCGGCCCCGCGCCCCGCCCACTACCCGCGGCGATGCTGCACGCGCGGCGCGGCAGTCGCGCTCGGGACGTCGCGCGATCAACACCTCTACTACTAGTGTTGTGTGTCTGACACATATAGATGACAACAGGAAGCAAGCAGCTAGTGAACGTATGTTTTGAATTTAGGATGCAAGAATAAGTATGAAATGTCTTAAATAAAATAAGTGTTAGTTAACTTATCAATTAAAGTGAAATACCGGTAAGATTTACTGGAGATGCATCTCATCTCTATCTTAACAAAATACAGCTTTACTTACTAATACTAAACAATTTAACTATACTGTTTACGTACAACCTTAAATGATTTCCTTCATTTTGGACCAATGGGTACCTGAAACAAATAAACAATATTAATAAATAAATTGTCATTTTAGCGCTTATAAGTTCATACAAAATTAACAATTTAGTACATGTTTTACTCGAAGTGTAGTTACGAATAAATTGTTCGTAAAACTATGCTTAATAAAGTGGTAAAAGTTTATAGTTATAATAAAAATATATTTAGATAAGTCACATGTTTTATATTTATATGTGTATTTATTTTACATACATTTCATGTAACACTAAGTGACAGATAGTACAATCACAGTATATTGTCACGAGTTCTAATAGTCAGTCATTGGAAGAAAAGTTTTCTCAGTAATATCAAAAATAAACAATTGATACTGAGGTTAAAGAAAATAACCTATTTGATAGAAGTACTTAAATGATAAAATTTAAATATGTTAGACGAGTTAATTTTTTGCTTTTCTTATTTTTTCGTCACTCTTAAATCTATTCTCCAGTTTAGATGTCGTAAAATAATTTAGACTTGTCTAACTTAAAAAAAAATTATAATGATTATGTTTCTATTTCATGTAAAAAACTACGTTAGCTAATTCTCAAGAAACAACAAATTATTTAGTAAATAACTAACTAAAATAAAATAAGTAGTAGATAGTAATTTCCCACTTGAAAAAAATATTCAACTCTTACTCGTAGTTAGTGGAATTGCAGCGTTAAATTCCGCAATCCAACACACGATATCTAAATAACTTAGATAAAGCAACCACATAAACATATGAAAAATGATATATCAGTAGAATGCCATTATCTAAAAGGTATTTGAAGTGCGGGCGGAAATCTACATTTATATAGAAAAAGTATACACGCGTGGGCGTGTCGTGTCGTACGACTGTGGAATGCGACGTCGGGCTGCGCCGGCGCATGGTTACACACGTGGCCGCTTTATATATGTATATATCTATGTAATAATAAATTATTTTTGTTAAATTTACTCATTTCTTATCACTTTTTGTATTATATTTTCCCTATATTTCCACGTAAATGGTATTTTATTCTCTGTTACCACTAAACTTTGCATTTGAGTAATATCTCTCTTTTTAAATCTTTTCCAATACTGAGTGATCTATACTTAAGGGACAATGCAGAGATGAAACTATTGAACTTAGAAAGATGATTTGTATGTATGTAGATTAGGGAGTTTCAGGAAGGATTCCTTAAACCTCCTACGAAGACGGAAAAAAAACAGGATTTTCCATTTTACGCCCTAAAACGAGTAGTATATAATATAACAATTCGAATAAGCAAGTATTTGCTGATATATAATTATATGTCCGTGACGTATATGTCAGTAACTATAATAAAAAAAAATATTAAAAGTTGATTTATTTTTCCCAAGTCACGATGTTTTTCCTTATCCTTAGAAAAAAAAACGAATAAATTCATATAATGATCATTACTCATCTCAAAAAGAATAATAAAAAAATGACATAGTAATATGTAATCAACTCGACCTTGACTAAAAATGAAGGTCAATTGATATAAAATATAATGTTCATTTGTAAATGTGTAAGAGAATAAAAACCTTGTCAGAATAATGAATTGTGTAACTTTTGTTTTAATAAATGTTAAATTTTGTCTTTACTCGATGGTTGTAGATTCAATATCTTTTGAGTTTTTAATAGAATAAATATTCTATTTACTATTCGTTTCGATACAGTATGGAAGCAATTGGTCGACGGTAGTATTTTAGTCGACAGAATGTAGCGTGTTTAATAAATTAGTTTATCAAATCAGCTTGTACTCTGTGTCCCGCACACAGCAGGGTAGGCAGAGTGAACCTAGTGTTAAGACACTCCGTCAGTCTCCATCTCCGTCCGTCGATAATTTATAAAATTTGCTTATTTACGTCTAGTAATACAAAAAAAAGAATACATTATTTTTGTGTTGCAAAACATAAAAGCTATATGTGTGAATTTAGTCTCGTTTACTTTTGATTGTACTTTTTAATAACTAATTAAAATATAATAAGTAATAATACAAATTGAACCCACAAACATCTGTAAATACAAGTCCACTAAACCCCAATAGTTACTATAGTGAAATAAAATAATAACCAACTATAAAATTAATTCAGCTAAAATTAAATTCATTTATAAAAGGATAATTCAATAACAAAACAGGTATTAAAATAAAGTAATTAATACCTTTCACAAATTACATCTAGTAATGAAATGAATCATTAATGAACTACAAATTTGATACAAAAGAGATAAGTTAATGATAATTTTTCAATAGAATGAATAATATAATGATTTGGCCCACTGTCGGAATAATGAAAGATCATTCATTATGTAAATGTAAACATTGACTGTTCTGTTAGTTTAGTTCGAACATTCTTTATCTTGTGAAATTTCTATTTGTAATGAGATAAAGGATAAATAAGGGATAAGAACTAATTTTAAACTCGTTGATTAATGATAATCAGGGTAGAAGGTTGTCGTGGTGCAGTGGTACAACGTCCGACCATTGTAGGTTCGATTCGCAATCGGGGGAGTAAGTAATTTTTATTTCCTTGTCCTGTTAACTAGACAAAATACGTAGAGTTCCGTGATTCCTCACGGACTATATTATTATGATGCTAAAGCAAAACCAGGTTTGTAATAAAATAAATCCTCGAACGGAATAATACTATTTAGAAACGTATAAAAATTTTAACGTCCCCAACCTTTCAAGCACTT
Source organism: Heliconius numata (assembly GCA_016802625.1). Classification (NCBI taxonomy): domain Eukaryota; kingdom Metazoa; phylum Arthropoda; class Insecta; order Lepidoptera; family Nymphalidae; genus Heliconius; species Heliconius numata. Next base: position 1,621 of record JAEBDU010003986.1, on the reverse strand, counting down.
ATGCTAACTTATACGTTTTTTGCAATTTACACATAACAACTACATTAAAATGGTTTGATCTAAAAGCGAGATATTTTTAAAATATATGAATTTTGGCTTTCCATTTAGTTAAAACCATTTGGGTTATTTCCGGGCGAGGTCTCTAGGAAACTTTTCTGGTCTACCGCTCACGTGGGGACTCAAGCGGGTAATGTGGGACTCAAAGGCTGGCAGATGTAAGCCGCCAAATTACATACTTAAAGCTCACAGTGTCCTCTTCGACCGCCATAGGCCGTGATTACTGAGATAGGGATACAAGGGATTCTATTGTGAACCTCGGTGCCCGGAGAGGCCTAAGAGAACAGGTACTGCTGGTAATTTAGGATACAACCATAGAGCAGTGAGTTCTATCACTGGGTGGCAACGACATTGACAGTATAGAAAAAAAAATATTTTACTGTATTAAATAAACTAATGACATGGTGAAAATTATTTTAATATTAATTACTACAAGGAATTGGTTTTATTAATTAATTCTATACTAGGAAAATGTTAAAATATGCATTTGTATAATGATTAAACGAAATTAAGAACATACTTCCTTTCCTGTTCACTTGTTTTGAATTTCATATTTTTATAGAATATTTACATTACCTAATAGCATTCTTGGTATTAACATACATTATACTTTTTATTCCGTATATAGAAATCACCATAATTAAAGACTTTGCCTGTTGAGAGACGAAATTCAACGTCGAATTTTCTCTTCTCAGAGTCGAATGAAAAAAAATATCACTCCAAGTGGAGATCGAACTGACTACCATCGCCTTAACAGACAAACGCTGCCCCAATGAACCATGATTACATTATTATAGAAACACATACAAATTTTACTTGTCATATTTGTTTTACTTTCTCAAGAAAAATATCTATATAGCTACCTATAGGTTTTTTTTATATACACACAAATTAAACTCATATAAGCTTTTCGCCCTCAGGACATAGGCTCAAAGTTATCTACGACGATTTGACGTTATCTAACTTTATAATGCTAAAACTACATCAATATCTGTTCAGAATTGTTATTTAATACTAAGTTTTAAAAAAGCTGATACCCCTATATATACATGGACGGTTATAAAATGATAATAAACAACTATCATTATTAATGATCACCTGCCTTGTAAAACCGCAGTGGCCTGTACTCGACTATAGAATAATAATTATAAAACTTACTGAGTACTTTCTATCGAGGGTTCTGTCAATCTACAAATATTCTAAGACAACAAAAATAGATAAAGAAGAATACGTTTGTACGTTATTTCTGAATATTTAGAAAACTTATTTTTTTAAAGAAGCACGCTGTAACCCGTATGAAGCAAGGTAGGTAGAGAGTTAAGATACTCCGTTCCACTTTTATAGCACCGCCCAATTTTCAAAAAAAATGAGTGTTGAGCTTCGGAACTCAACGCCACGCTTTTATTTTTTACCAGAGCCAAGAAATGATAAATAAATAAAAAAATAAGCAAGCATTTGTTCAATTAGCCAAGCCAAAACAAAATCTACAATCACTTTAATTTAAAGTTTGTCAAACACCATCCCTTGCCTAGCATCACCGCAAATTATACGTCAATATATACAC
>JAEBDU010003973.1:0-16367 GCA_016802625.1 Heliconius numata | reverse complement strand
GGCGCACGTCAAATATATACAATTTTATAACGACGCGTTCGTTATAAGTGATGTATTTCAAACTGTTTTTGCTATTTCAACTGAATTTAAATATGGATTTGTTTGACAAATTAGTATAAAATTAAAAACTCGTTTGTAAAATTTTCATAGTAAACTTCTTTTGCTATAATAAATCTTTGTGTACAGTGTATATTCAGGAACGCCTTAATTACATAATTTGAACAAGAAATATTTTAATATATTTTACATATTTTATTGTATTTTGTAGGTGCTAAGAAAACAAAAACAAAATATATATATATTCAAGAAATATAAATTTAATTATGTGATCTCTATAATATATTACAACCGATTATAATTATGCTTCTATTTATAAGATTTAAACAGCAATCCCAACAAGACGAATATAAACTGTTTCACAAAATAAAAAATGAATGTCTTATAAAGTGAAATAAAGGTCTAGCAAAATGAGAAACATGAACCCACTGACCACGCAAGCTTATCCGCTTAAAAAATTCAAATACCACTGGGCGAAACCTAAAATTATCTACTTGTAGAGCACCTGAACCGCCATATTAGCTTCCATTTATCAAAGCTGGCACGTGCTACCTATAATAACACTTCTAACGTGTGACCATTTTCCATATGAATTATGGCCTTAACATTTATCCTTGTTAGTGCTACATTCAATTTAAATCGTAATACCAGTGTATTAGAGTTGTTAATTGATATTTATTGAAAATGTGCATAAACTAGATAGGTTATAGTATTCGCTGAACATATTAATAGGTGCAATCGATATTGTAAGCCATTGATCTTGATGCTTGGGTACTGTTTTTTTTTCTGGCAATTAAATATTGCAGGCGATATTCCATCGTCTCCGCTTGCAGCTTTGCCTGCCTTTTTATTTTCGCACATGTTTTCTTTTTATTATTTCCATAAATTTTAAATAACACTTTCTATCTTTAAACACGATGATATTTCATATAGACTTTCAACCTCTATTTTATCCCCTTAAGGGTGGATTTTTGAAAATTCCTTTCTTTTGTGCGTTTTGGAAGGATTTTATTATATTTTTAGACTAGCATTTAATACTTGTTCTCATAAAATAGACGTATTTTATAAGAACAGTGTGCAATATTGACATTCCTATCTAACTTTAGCAATATATGATCATTGCCGCACAAGTTCAGATTCAAAGTTAGTTTCGAGTTAACATAAAAGGACGTCTCAGAATTGGCCCACTTTCCAACTTGTATCTACAACTTGGAAATTTCTAATAACTGTAAACGGGAATGTTTGGACGAAAAATTGTTATGAGAAACATGTTGTTACTTTTTATTTTATTACTTTTATATATTTTCATTTTTCATCACTATAATGTGATTTCGTAGAAATATTATTTCTTAAAGAAATTTCGAAAGCACTTGGTTATATTCGGCTATTTAGTTATTTCATTATTTACGGTTGTAACGCTTTGGCTTAGCGCTGGACTGGTTCGATGGTTGTGGGCTCAATTCCCATTCGGGGAAATAATTATTTTCATTTACTGGCTGTGGTAGTCGGACAAATCAGCATTAAGTAGATATCGACTTAAAAAAATAGCGAAGAGTGAGGAACTCCCTTTGCCTACCCTGGTATATGCGGTATATAGTGTAAAGCTTAAAGAAAGACTTTTTTACATACAAATATTATTGAGAACTGATCTAAAATATGAAAACTGGGGGAAAGCTGAAAAGCTGTTAATTATACTCGTACATATATACGATCGAGTATCACTGAAATCTGATCTTATTATATCTCATGAATGGAAAAATTATTCTTTGACCTAGTTCTTATTAATTTACTTCAATATTAAATTCTAGAAATGATTTGTATTAATGGTGATTATGAATTGGTATTACTTATAATAAGCTGAGGCCAGTCGTGGCGCAGGGGCGGCATGTTGTGGGTTCGATTCTCACAAAAAAAAAAAATTAAATACTGACGACTTCCGCTACTCAAAACGCAAAACGGAGTGTTTTAATGGGAACGGAGTTTCTTAACACTAGGTTCCCAAGTTTCCTGTGCCTACCCTGCTATGTGAAGGATACGGCTTAAAGTGGAAATATGTAATAATTTCGTTCTGCAATGTTTTACATTAAAGTATTGGCTTTAGTCGGCCAAAGTGAAACGAGAACGTTGTCATTCCTTACTTTTTGCTATCTGCTTCATGTAAAAGAAAAAAAGTTTAAGTACATGAAAATAAAAATAAAATTTAAGCTTCAACTATATTTTAAACAGTTTTAAACAACGCTTATCGCCGTCTACTTTCCCGTGAATAACTGTTAGTAGTTTTAAATAACAGTATTCCCTTGTGAAAAATTTAAACTAGACCAGTGAGTCCCAAAAGCGACGATCTACAGTTTTCGTCTCTATATTTTAAAATTTAAAACTCAGGTAATTTAGTGTTTTGGGAAATTAACAAAGTTGTAATTCTAAGCTTACAGGCGTTTAAATACATTACAACATTTCAGAAACTTACTTACTAACTTACTTGGGTCGGAATTGCCCCGTCGTAGTTTCCAGCTTAATTGACGGGTGGTACACATAGTCGATGAGTTTATAATAGAACTAATTGAGAACTCAGCTTTCTAACTTAGAATCCTATCTAATAATTTTTAAATATTGATTTTAATAGATTTTTTAATATATAGGACTTATTTTGAGTTAAAATCGTATGAAAATGTTTAAAAACAATGTTGTGTAAATATTGAGAATATTTCTTAAAGCTTTTTAGCTTTATTTTGTTCCGCATGTAACAGGATAGGCAGAGAGAGCCTAGTGCTAACACTTTCCAACGAATTCTGGAAACATTTGCCTCTACACTACAGCATATTAAATGTTTCGTTTCCTAGAGTGGGAATCGAACCCACAATCTATAGCTTTTACAGTTACACACTTGCGCACACACGAATGGTCTGGAAAATTCGTAAATTGTTAATGCTATATAAATAATATTTTTAATAAAAAAATATATTTTCTTGCAAATCTGCTTGTACTGTTATTTATTTATATACATATGTGTATCCTATTAAGTCAACGCCGTGAATGTCAGCGGTGTTTAATGATATGTAAAAATCGGCCCCTCGTGCGCGATGCTGAGAAAAAATCAACGAGGCGTTAGTAGCTTTTGCCGTCATTAAAAAGTTCGTTGAGTGTTAAAAGTGACTATTTAAAATTCCTTCTTATGTATAAAGACATATATCTATAAGTTGTATATAGCGGAGTGTCTTAACACTATTCTCCTCACCTACATGCGGGATACAGCGTGAAGTATACAAAATATACATTTATTTACAATGTCCATTGCACATATTTGTATGATGCTTAATGAAAAGCTTTGACCTTTTAAAAACTATTATATGCTCTGAAACTGGTTTTGACATGAATGCCGTAGAACTTTCTAAGAACGGAATAATATACGTGATGTAATTTTTGTTGCCGTCTTACATGGTGAGATTATAGAAATAAAGAAAAGAGAGTTCAGTTCAGTTCAGGTCTTCATTTATGCCGTTTCGAAATAGAAACTAAGATATTTTTTTAAATAGTCTAGTAGTAGTAGTTTCAGTAGTAATCTATGAACTGTTATTTGACTATGGATCACACACGATGATTATGGATATATAATATTTATATCCCATACATCTTAAAGAGGCACAATATGGATGGAGGATTGGAATTTTTATTCACCCGCACGCACACTGCACGTACCCCGCATATAGTAGGATAGGCAGAGGGAACCTAGTGTTAAAATATTCTGTTCCTCATTTTCTGCATTTTCGAGGCATCGCGTATTGAGAGGAACACAACGTCGTTGCCTTGTTACCAGAGCGAAGAAAAAAGAAAATAAAATATTAATAAATCATATCACCGAATGAGAATCGAACCAACAACCGTAACAGTCACATGCTTGTGCTACTGCTCCACTATGGCCTCCTATATATAGGATAGATATAATTATAATATTGGATAAATATGAAATCTATACAAATATTAGCATTTGTATTGTTTTGTATTATTTGTATAAAAGACAGAGCGACCATTTCTCCAAAACACCAAACAGAAATGTTTGTTCCGAGTCCCCAGCGATCAAAACTAATTTCCACTCGACAACGTTTTTGTATTGACAGTATTTGTAGGTATTGGATTTTGGTTGAAACAAATAGATTCTGTTGCATATATTCATGAACAATGTTCAACAACATATGTGCTATTTACTATCCAGTCAGTATTACAGACTATGTGCTATGTGCAGACAGCTTCACGCTGTATTCCATATAGCAGGAGAGACATAGGGAGGATAATGTTAAGACACTTCCGCTCTCCACTTTCCGCCGAATTCTGGCATTGCGTGTTGAGTGGTGTGTGCCCCTACGCCACGTCTGGCCTCGTATATAAGATATTTAATTTTACGTGCAACTGGGTTTAATGTTTTAATAAGTTATTAAAAACGCGTTACTAATCTTCTGCGCAGTTTACTATTTAACCAAATGCGAAAATTGGAGGTGGAAATGTCTCTCAATCTTTATATTGAAAATGTTGTATTCTACAAAAAAAGATTTAGGATAAAAATAAATATAAATACTTTCAAAACGATGTATTTTTTATCTTTACACATCTATCACATGTTGCAGAGAGTTCTTAGTGTCTAAGCACTTAGCTCTTCACTCTACATTGTTTTTAAAGTAATCGCATGTTCAGTAGATGACATCGACAGGCTTTAAAATTCTCGCATTCTCTTCATTTTTTATTCTCTCCATTTTTTTCTAGAAACTTAATAAAATCAAATAATAATAAAACATAAATGGTGAAACGTTCCTTATCTAAGTAAGATTAATGACATGTCGCGGGGATTTACTGTTAACCTTCTAAAACATAAACTGTAAGAACCTTTTAAAAATACGAGTATATAAAGCTGGTAAAATTCATTAATGTAACGTCTCGTGTCGTTCTCGTACATTTCATATAACTGCTTCACATTGTTTTTCTTTAGCGTTGCAAGTTGCTAAGTATTCATTTTCTTCATAAATATATGTTTTCTGTTTTCTTAAACCGAAACTAAAGATAGAAAATCCTTGGTACTAGTGTGTACATAAGTTGTATTAAAGAGGTCAATCGTGGTATAGAGGCAAAGTGCGGCGTTGAGTTTCGCCTAAGCGGCGGAATACGTAATGCCTCCAAAATTCAGTGGAAAATGTGAAACAGAATGTCTTAATACTGGGTTCCTTCTGCCTACCCTGCTGTGTTCTAGATATAGCGTGAAGCTGATTTTAATTGTTTTACTACAATTGTAAGTTATTTTTAAAATTCAAATATTTATATAATTTTTACGATCCACAACTAAAAATAAATAATATCCTCGTAAAGGAAGTTTCATAACATACAAAAACCTGCGAAGCACAATCTAAACGAATGTTCGGCATCGCTAAATTCATAATTATATTCAGAACTTCTCTCCAGCACAATTTTAAAGGTTCCAAGAGTCGCTTGGTGTAGGTAAATTTTAAATGAAAAGAAGACAACGGTAGAAACATATATAATAACTAGTGGATCCGAACCCGGCTACGCCCGCTTGAACTATACGAATATGTATTAAATATATTTATGAAATTATTTTCAGTTTTAAATAGTGAGATGCGTTAAGCAAGCTCATTTTGGGTGAAGTTTTCTAACAACAAACTTTGCAAATAGTTGCTTAGCAACGGTCGCTTAGCGACGGTTGTTATTAACATGGCGGAATAAATAGCATGTCACATTAATAAGTATTTTAATATATTGGCGTATATCGAAAACATTACAAATATGAGAAAAAAAGTATCCTATGATCATCCCGAGACCCTCAAGTATCTCTATATGAGTATTTTATGACAATTAAATTAGTGGTTTGGCCATGATTGCGTAAAAGACAGACAGACAGACAGACAGAGTTACTTACGAATTTATAATATAGGTATGGATAATATTTCAATATTACCATTGATGTTAAATTTACTTCGTAAAAAATTTATTCCATATATTTTATTACATACATTACTTACATTTCATGAACGGTAGCTCTATACATTTCATCGTAGAAATACAAAATTCGTAGCTACGCAGACATTCTTACCATAAATCTTAGGCTGGGTTTAAGAAATTTATGAGCAAATTAGTTAAAATGTGCTAATCTTCTTGATGAAAACTTTACCCCTTTTTCAATTTTAGAATTAGGTCTAAAGCTAATTTTCTTATCATGGTATTTTTTCATTTTTTCACGCCTTATCCCTTTGGATATCCTTAGAAGGTGATGCGAAAAACGCTATGGTAGTGGTGACGAATGGGTCATTGGGGATCACCAACCACCACCACGTCTGAAAAACGGAGGATGAAGCTACAAATACCTCAGTAATTCACGTTCTAATTAATATAGTGCTATACTTGTAACTAGCCTTGCAGTAGCTTTAGTTGACTTTCGCTAACAAATTATACGATGCTATTACCACCGAATGTGCACTTATGAGAATGTCATTTGCATGCATGCAAAGTCCCACAGCACTACAAACCTGACGTAATGCATGCATATGTACAAACTAAGAGAAGCATGTAACCTTAATTATATATAGTAGGTATTAATGTTATTATTTTATACAAGCGTTTGGTTGTAGGTTCGATTACTACTCGAGGGATCGAAAAATGTAATATTCTCATTTTGTACAATGTAACACGCAATATCTCTAGAATTCGGCGAAAAGTTGGGAACGAGTGTCTTAATGAGAAAAGAGTATCTTAACTCTTGGTTCCCAGGTTACCTCTGCCTACCCTGCTAAGTGCAGGATAATTGAAGCAAGATCTAGTTACCTCTATATATAAGTAACCTATATTAATGAATACAGAACATTTAAACTATCATCGGGGTGTTTGCGATCAAACAAACGAAACGCTTTACAGCATTCAGTGTTTAGATTAACATGCTGAGTGCGTGAGTACTTTGTTAATTAATAGTGATACGTGAGTTCTAACACTGTTTATTCTGCTTTACTGTAATTACTGAAACGGTATCCGTAATTGAAGTTCGGTTAAGCTTATTTACATAAAATATTGTCTAATGTATATAGAGTTTTGTTTTTTAGTGTATAGCACAATAAACTAAATAATTAACGTAAAAAATCTGTGAAATATGTCTAATTATTAATTATATTACGTTTTTTTTTCTCTTTCCGCCAAATTTCGAGGAATTTCTTGTTAAGTGCGGAATTCAATGCCACGCTTTTGCCTGGGCGACCAGAGCGGAGAAATGAAAATATTAATTAATGATAATTCATTCCCCCGAATGGGAATCGAATCCACAACCGACGCTCGTGCCATATACCACGACGGTGTCGATTTTTTCATTTATATATTACTGACTATTTATATACTTTTTTATCTATAAGATGAACAGTTAACTCAAAAGAAGATTGTAGTAATAATTCAGTTAAAAAAAGGCTGAAAATTCATGTATAATTTATAACTATACGAATCCAAATGTTAAACGGAGGATGAACGAAGGGCGGAAGCTTAATGATAGGGTCACGATACTATCTTTTGGGTACGGAAGTAAAAGTAATGTGTAACTTGTAAATAATTCTCTTCACTTTACCTATATGAAAGGCAAAAATATTCAGATATTAATATATCTATACATTATACATATTAATTTTTTTTATCAAATAATAATAACCACATTTTTTAGGCACAAGCAAGCTTTGACACATTGCATGTTGAATGGCGGGTTTCAACGCCGCTCTTTGTCTACCAAAGCGGAAAAATAAAAACATTTCATTCCCCCAAGCTGGGTCCGAATCTACAACCACCTCTCTACACCACGATAATCTCAATTGTAATACAGCAATTATTATTTTTATAAAATAATAAAATTGCACGTGAACGCTATTCAAGCAATCGGTCACGTAACAGACATTCGCTTCGTATTTCAATTCGAGAACACTTCAAGTTTTGTTTGCGCACCTCTTGTCCCAAATGCGAGGGCCAAGTCCTCTATGGATGACGAAGACAACTTTAGTTGTAGTTGGCTAGTAGGTACTTAGTCTATTGGTTAGTCCCATTTAATTGTTAGTTATTTTAAAGATACAATTAGGGTAATAAAATAGTAATAAAGTTTTATTGAGACTTTAATTGTATATTTTGATAGAATAACTATTATTTGAACTATGCTTTTAGTTATTTTTTAAAACTACTTGCTAAAAGTATTAATGTTTTACACATACGAGGCCAAAGACTAGGACATGGTCGGTGGTTCTGCTTGTTTATATTTAATATCTACTACATGTTTTCTCCAACATATATAAAACTGAATAGTCAACGATCAATATTTCAATAGAATAAATAATAATAATATTTTTAACATTTTTCAAAACATTATTTTAATTTAAGATAATAATAAAGTTGAGAAAAGTTGCGAAAATCTAATTAAATTTTGAATATTTACGGAAAATGCACTGCCGCCAATCCGATCCCTAGTTTCCCCTCAACTTTTGTATACACATACATACATACATACATACATAATGACATTCAGCACGACTCCAGTGCGGTTCGGAACAGTTTGTTCACAACTTTTGTTTATCTGCTAAATGAGGTTGTTCAAATGGTGGTTTAAATTTAACAAGTGTGGCTTGCTCGTATGTAAATTACCCTGACATTTTATGTTTAAAGATTATATAGCATTATATTAAAATTTAATTTAATTAAAACTATGTTCTTCTATTTATAAACATCTAGCTCACACCTAAGGCTTGGCCCCTTGGTCATGTAGAAATAATTGAAGAGTTGTGAATGGCAAACGATGACATTCAAAGTGCCCGAGGTTATTTAAACCGCAGGTATAGGAGGCAACGTCGAAATATATAATATGATATAATGTAGCCTTTCTCGATAAATGGTCTAGCCAATATATATATATAAAAAAAAATTCAACTTCTTAATTATTTGTTAGTAGTTCCTGAGACTACCTTGTTCAAATAAACTCTTCAATTTTATAATAATAATAAGAAAAGTAAAGGATAATGTAAAAATATAAGCTTCACTGTAAACCGCACATAGGGAACCTACCGTATAGCTAGTGTTTATACACTCCGTTCCTCACTTTTCGCCAAATTTTCCGACGCATTGCGTGTTGGGTTTTCGGCACTCAACGCCGCGCTTTACCTCGACAACAGAGCGTAAAAATTACAACGAATGGCCTTTTATTATCCAAAAATGAAAAAAGTAAAATGTACTTAATATTCATAGCTGACGTTTTTCTATTTATTTTGCCTAAACAAAATGTAAATAATCAAACTTTTTGGTTGTCTTATAAAGTATCTTTGGCATGTCCGTCTACTCTCGCCTGAGAACGATTAAAGAGCCTTCTCTTACGCTGAGTTTGTTTTCACTAAAGGCATTAGTGCGTGACTCGATAGCAAATTATATTTCGATAGGATTATCAAACTTAAACTTTCTAAGAGTCGACGTGCCATGAAATTGTTCCCTCAACTCTAATTGGTTCTAAGAGATTAGTATAGATACTTCATTACTAGGGTCTGTAGGATTAGAACTAAAAGGTATAAGATTAAATAATTGTAGGTATATATGTAGGTAGGTAACTACGTTAGAAAAACAATATTAAAAGAAACATATTGTACTTTTACATAGATTTTTATGGGATAGATAGATTTTATGGGATAGTGGTTATTCAATTAAATCTCTTAATCATGTAATTAAAAATGTATTGTTTTATTTGGTCTATTATTGGTGTTAAGCTGAATAAATATTTGTTTCATAATATTTAGATGGTATAGAAATTTAGTAAAGAAAATTCAAAATGTAGTAAATAACGGGTTCTGATGGTGAAACGCTATAGGAAATTACATTTTCTTTTTTTAACTGTATTCAGCAAATATCAGTGTAAATAAAGGGAACCTAAAACACACTCCATTCTCCACGCACCGCCTAATTTTCAAGAACTTGAACTTTGAAGTGTTGAGTGGCGGGACTCAAAAATCTACAAAACTTGAAAATAATTAATTCCCGCGAGTGGTAATCGAATTTTTACTTTTATGGATTACTTAAATTAATTGTTGTCACGACTACACTAGCATATTAAGTTCCAATATGAGTTAATTGATTGCTTTATAAACATTATCGAATTAGCCTAACTTCTGCTTCAGTTGAAAAATGTTTGGAAGCGTTCCAATAACGTTCTATTAGCGCTGGCTGTCTATCGCTTGTTCACTAACAAATTGAACTAAATTGAATTGTAAAATCTTAAATTTTTATTATCGATGTAACATTTTCAAGAATGTATTTATGTCGATTTGGTATAAGTATAGATATATGTAGTCCTTTAATAATCAAATACTTAGAGAAATTTATATTTATTTATTATTATTTTTGTCTTTTATCCTATTTCTTGCTTCACGATTCATCTCGCAAGTTAGGTAAGTGGATAGCAAGTGTGAAAGCTCTACGTTCTCCACTTTTCGCCCTAATTCAAGATGCTATGTTAGAGGCGTAAATTAATTTTGTGTTGCCGCTTTTGTATTATTATTTCAGACAGAAAGTGGAGAACTCAATCTATTATTACCATCCTTAATTAATTAATCCTTAATTAAAATTAATTATCAATTTTATTTTCATAAATTATGCTTAGTTTGTTAGGTACTGATAAAAAAAATGTTTTAGACGCTCAAGGTTGACGTTAAAAATACATATATTTTATATTTTCTTATTAATATTATAAACTTGTATTTATATTTACAACCTAATAGTTCTAATACATTGAATATATTGCTCCTTTATTATTTCTTTAAAATGTTTTATATTTTTTTCATATTAAAAATTTAAAAAACTATGACCAGAATACAAAGTAGTATGCATACGTTCTAGATGTAGCACTCAGCTACGAGGTCCAAAAGCAAACCCTAAAGTGGACTCAGCTTAAATTGAAATGGGTCGAACCGTGTGTGCGCTACGTGGGTGAAGATTTTTCCGTTTGTTAAACGGAAAAATCTTTCATTGCTCGCGATTGTAATTTTTATCTATTGTTAGATGCGCTTTAGATTTATTGCTTTTAAACTTTAATTTATTTTAAGATTAAGACATTCTGGTACCTACTGAATTGGATGAATGTAATTCTTCTATTATGTTCTATTTCTATCAGCCACTTACAAGCGGGAACTACAGATATTAGGTTAGAACAAAATACAATGCGTATAAAACAATAATTTTTAGTAATTTTAAATTTTTAGTTCGGTAGCACGAGGAAAATATTTCGGAAAACTAATTGACAGCAAAACGAGACCGAACTGACAGTCTCGTTTTACTATTTCGAAACATAAATTTTAATTTAATTTGTTTAATTTAATTCAATTTTAATTTGATACATAAATGATTTCATGGAAATTAAAATAGCGAACATATAAAAAATAAGTAATACACCTTACAACCAAGCTACGAGGTTTCATAGTTGTCTATGACCTAGGTAACTAAATACATTAACGTTATATATGAACGTGCACCTTGCGTCTGAAATCTCACGTAACGAGCTCACATTATATTTCTTGAATGTCACATACGTTTGTCGTTCGTACTCTAAATAGTTTTTAAATATCTAGGTATAGTGAAATATGAGATGTAACGTATCTTGTCGAAAAATATATAAATTATGTAGAGAGAGAGAGAGAGAGAGAAGATGCATTGATTGAGGTAAAAAAAACGATCGTTGTTACTTTTTTCGTTATAACCCTAGTTTAAAACATTATTTTCTAAAACAATACTATTAAATTTTGAATTGTTATTATTTTTTCATGAAATAATCATATTATTATACAAAATCGCTTTTATATTCTATGAAAAAACATACAATATACATTTTACTCGCATTTTAATTTTTACCACGACGTAGTGTGTTTTATTGGCAGTATTGTCATTCAACCTTAACACTCACGTCACCTCAAGCCAAATATATTGCAAGAATTTTCTCAATGGCTTCACTCGTTTATCTTCGTTACGAGTCAGCTAATCTTAAATGAACTTTACAGTTGGAGACCTTTATCTATGTATCTATGTAATTGCCACGGTTTTGAGTTCGATTCCCATTCGGGGAAATGATTCCTTTTTATATTTCCCCTCTGGTATCGAGACGTAGACGAGGCGTTGCGTTATGCATTGTCTCAAAAATTGGCGGTGCGTGCTATATGACTATTGAATACATAAAAGTATGAAAGAAAAAAGCATCTACAGGTAGTACTAGTTTAAAAAAAATTTATAACCTTAAAAGGGGGGCAAAATTTAGTATTAAAGCCGCTAGTTCAAGTGAAGCAATATTTCCAATTTTTCTACGGAACCCTCGGTGGGCGAGCCTGACTCGCGCTTGTCCGGTATAGGTGTAAAAATGATCATGAGATATGAGATAAATTTTTTTTTTTTGTAATTCTGGTCTAGCGAGCAGGACGTATATAATCAGATGTCACTGCTATGAATATAGCAATGGTATGATGAACGGAACCCTTATGGGAACCTTTGTGGGTTCCGTACATACATATGTATGTTTTGTAACTTAAAACACTTAAAAATTTAAAAAAAGAAAGAACTCCAATGAATACTACACTATTTAATGTGTGGAGAACAAAATTCCAATGAAAACTTCGTCGTTTTATCATAGACATGGAAACAATAAAACTGAATTTATGAAGCCTATTTTTTACTGTGTGATATACGAGCTATCTTTATTTATGTGGCCATATTTTTGATATACAGCAAAAACGGGTTATTGGATAATACGAAAATAATATAAAAGAACTATTGATCATTTGTAATCTTTTTCCAACTTGTTACCTAAGATACTTGCACAATCTTACAGTGAAATATATTTTTTCTTTATTTGGTCGGTTCCGTATTAATTTTGAGTCACGGAACCCAAAAAAAATAATAATACGCCATTGTGGACAGTTCCGACGAACTATACAACCTGGTTTTAGGACATTTCTTTTTCACACTCTGCTGAATTCTTAGGGCATTGCGTGTTAAATAGCGGAGCTCAACGCCACGGCGTACCTTGATGCCAGACCGAAAAAAATAACCAAAATAACATTAATTATATTTTAAAATACTATTTATTAAATATTTATACTTAAAATCTATAGATATTTTCAAGATCTTGTGGTATTTGATTGAAAGGTTCACATCATTTAATTGACTTTGATGTCAAACAATAGCTCTATTAGATAGCACTGTTTGAGTATACCTACCTACCTACGTAATATGATATTATACATTAATTGGCGGAATACCCTCATTACTCGCCTTGTCACTCAGGCGAGCTTTGGTGTTGTTGGTAGACGGTAATTTAATATTGTTATTATGTTTTGTCAATATATACATATATACTACAGGTCCTCGTGATGCAAGAACACAATCGAGCGATTACAAACGCGACGGTTATGGGTTCGATTCCCATTCAGGGAACGATATATTTAATACTTTTATTTTTCCTCGAAAATTCGGTGGGAAGTGGGGAACGGGAGTGTTTTCATTTCCTCGTTCTAGTAGAGAAAGTATACAATATTGGGGGGAAATGGGAAGCAGAGTGAATTTAGTGTTATCAACCCTAAACTCACCCTGCTTACCTTGCTAAGCGGGAAATTGCGAAAAAACGATAATACAAAAATGAGTGGCCCAGTTTACTAGTTTTCCATACAAACGCATGTAATCCCCTGCAGTTTCAATATCCGGGATGCCTCGTCGAATTTGCCTCCAGTGTATCACGTGAATTGGAGGCAAGATTTGAAAAATGTTACGTTCAAGAATTGTTTTGCTTCCTTTATACACTTTAGTTTCTGATTGTAAATGTTACATTTTATTCGTTTTCTTGAATCTACGAGTATTTATGATCTAGATATCGGTTTACGTATTTACAATAACTTTGTGTGTAAGTAAAAGATTTTTCTGTATTACATAGGCGATTTCAAACATAACGTAGTAGTGTGATGGTTTGAATTTAGTCTCAGTGGGTGTCAGATAAACCTCATTTAGAACCTGACTGGAGACCGACTATTAGGCGCCTGACCTAAATGAGCATCCCATAGTCCAAATAATCAACGTGAAAGTAAATATCATCCATTATTTATATGTAAAATGGTGAAGCAAACAACAAACAACCTAAGAAGTAACAAAATTATTTTACGAAGATTTTATAATTTTGAAGTCGGTGTCAAGCTAATGCTATAACGACCTTACTACAATATCAAAATAAGTTTTTAAATAAATATAAATGTGTCAAAAATTGGCATTTTCTCTCTAAGTACATACAAAGATTGATTGCAGCGTCGGCTGAGTATCGGATTGAGGAATCCAATCCCTAATTTGTCCCCGGAGATTACTATCCCTTATTAAATGTAACAAAGTGATATTTAAATGGTAAAAAGCTAATTGTGTTCTTTAAAAACTTTTTTCTTAGCTTCACGATGAATCCCGCACATAGCACGGTACGCAGAGGGAACCTGGGAAACTAATTAAGACACTCCGTTCCCATTAGGATACTTTAACACAATATCATTATCTGTAATTAACTCAGTTGTGTAAAAAGCAACTTTATTTTTAAGTAGTTGAGTCTTCGGTTTTAACTCTAACCGAATATGCATTTTATTAACCCATGTAAGCTATAGGAATGTCATTAAATATTGATACCGAGAGATCTAGCTCTGATCTAAGCATACCAAGTTTTATTACACCCTCATGCCAACACGTTCCTACTTGGGTTGAATGACGTGAATGCCATGAGACCTTCCTATAAATTGGAGTCGTTCTTGTTGATCTATTCCATATAACATAAATATATATACCTCATAGTATTATTACATATATATAACGAATACGTTCTGCTTGACCAAGTTCCTTAGCGTTATATTTGGTTCGATTGGATTATATTTCCCTCAAATATACAATTAAACAATTTAAACCTTTAATCATAATTGAAAAATCTAAACATTAAAGGTTGAAATAATTTTAAAAACAGCTAATTTCTATTAAATCTAATGAATTCGCTTTATCCTCCGCTACCCTTCGCTTACAAAACATCAATTTCAGTTAAATTTGGTCGGTTTAACTTTGAGAATCTAGCTTGATCGACGCTATTGTCGCTAATTATTTTTGGATAATTAGGTTCTAAAGGTTGAACCTAATGACAGTTTCGATTGAAAATTGTTAAGTCATTCACATTAGCTGGTCATGGTGATGTTTTAATTCTAATATAACTATAGTTGTATATCAAATTATTATTTAGGGGATAGTTCTCATATATATCTAAAGATTTTCTTGATGCTTACTCGCATATAATCCTAAAGATTATTATTATAATTAAGTACAGGCAGTTATTGGTTATAATGATAACTGCCTGCTTTAAATTTCCTAAGAATTCTCATGACTTAGACAGTTTTTTTGTATTTCTTAAATTTAATTTACAATACATTCGCATAAAGGCTCTCGAGCCTAAACTGTTATGTTTTCTATTTAAATCTTGAATTAATTTAGTTGAAAGCATTTTTCCATTATTTAAAGCCGACATTACAGTTCCCTCAGGAAATATATACGAATTTTTTCGCTGTGAACGTATATACTCGTATATATTTAAAATAGGATGGGTATCGTGATAGGTTTTTCGATGCAGAAATGAAATTCATTAATTATTATATTTTTGCACGTCCAACCTTATATATTTTAACTTGTGTACGACTCGCGGCCTCGCCCGCAAAGACTACTACAATAGCTTTTTATTCATTACTAGCGGACCCGGCGAACTTCGTACCGCCTAACAGTCATTCTTTATTTATTGTTTTTTAATACTTGTTCTGCTATTCGGAACACCGGGGCGAGTATATAATAATAATAATAATACTTTATTGCACTAAAAAACTAAGAAACAATACACATACATTAACAATATTTACAAAAAAACAATAAAAAAGTGCAATGTCGGGCCTTATCACTAAAAGCGCTTTCCTACATGCAACCATTTAAAAGAACTTATAATAAATATGATTTTATTAAATATAAATAAGTTATTAACATATAAACATACATACACTGATAAAAATGTCATGCTGGAGGATTCTAGCATTCATTGCTATGCAGATGATAGCGCGGTGGACGCTGTTTACTCCGGCCGCGCATGTCTTTCTCGGGAAAACGTTGAACAGTGCCGAAATAAACTTATGTCTTCTGTTGAGGCATCCCTCGAGAATGTCTCCTCATGGGGTAAAAGAACTTGGTTCAATTTAACCCCCTGAAGACACAGGTTTGCGCGTTAA
>JAEBDU010003972.1:0-12325 GCA_016802625.1 Heliconius numata | reverse complement strand
AACTGGAAATTTCCGTATCCCACCGCTGCCACCAAAATGTTATAGGGCCCCACGCGGATGTCTTTTTAAAAAAAGATTTATTAATTATAAAAGGATATTAATTAATTATAATTACAATGGGACCCTTAAGCTACCGCGCTCGTGAGTCGTTAGATCCAGACTGACTTTAATACGTCTCTCAATTTGAGAGACTCGCAAAAGATGCTGCTCTCACCGCTATAACCCGCTGCGCTTTCTTGTGTGTGCGCAAGTGGGTTTTATTGTGAGCGGTGAGAGAGTCAGCCCACACACGTGCACTGTACAATGCCATGGATCTCAACATACCGACATAAAGCCGTCGGCATGAAGAATCCGGCCCTCCGACATTCGGCAGTAGCCTGCCAAGGGCTCCAGCGCAGTTTGTAAGCTTTGGTGCAAGCAGAGCGAAGTGCGATTTGAACGACCTGGTCTGTAATTGATCTGGATTGTCAGAAATGATTATCATAAGATCATCAGCAAATCGGAGATGGTCTCACTTTTCTCCGGTTATCCTTATTCAGTAGTTTGACCAATCTAGTTTACGAAAAACAAGTTCTAGTGTAGCCAAGAACAATTTCGGGGATAAGGGATCCCCCTGCCTTACGCCTCGCTTGACAGGAAAGGTTTGACCTAGTCTTTCAGTTTTTATTTTTGCAGTCATGTTTTTGTAAATTTCCATTATGAGACGGATATATTTTTTGTGTACTCCTTGGCATGACAAAGCTTCCCAGATTTTCTTTTGCTTAAGTGAGTCAAATGCCTTATGATAGTCAACAAATGCCAGATAGTAGGACAATCTGTATTCTTTGTATTTCTCCGTAATTTGTTTAATTGTAAAAATGTGATCTAAAGTTGGAAAACCCGCGCGAAATCCTGTCTGCTCTTTTGGCTGATTCTCATCTAAGATTCTTGTGATTCGTACCAATAAAACTTTTGAAAATATCTTATACAGGTTGGACCTCTTTACATTATCTTTATCTATTTCTATTTCCGTCAGAACCTTCTTAAACATCTTTTTTCGTGCAGACCTAAAGACAAATTTGAATCAATTAAAACAATCGTACTATCCTATCCTATATCTTATAAAACAAAGTCGCTTTTCGTGTCTGTCTGTTGTTTCTAACTCTTCTTCTTCTAAACCACCCAACGGATTTTGATGTGGTTTTCACCATTAATTCGAGTATTTTTCATAGGTTTATATATAGTTTATTATTTGTACATTCTTATGTAAATTAACATAAATACGATAAATGTGTATAAAGTCCTACCCGTTGAGACACTTTCGCGCATGCGCTGCTTTAATGGTAAGTACTACATGAAAAAAATGTACTGGAGTATTGTTTCTCTCAATAAGATCTACAAAAAAGTCCGCGAGAGCATATTCGTATCTTTTAAGAATAACGTGTAGTGATCATATTTCTGTCTAAAAATAATAATTTCAATATATTTTTTATTGTGAGTCATATTTTTCCATAATGGTATTAATCCTTATCCTTTAAAATACTTTATTAAATTTCTACGTTAAACGAAGATAAAATTTGCTTTTTACACTATTTCGAAATTGCGAATAGTTTTAGAGAAAAACAAATTTAATCGTTGACACATCACGCCGTTTACACATCAACTGTATCGAGTCAAGTTTCACTTATCCCTTACTCTCGGCATATAAATAAGAATATTAGTTACGTTGGCCATTTAATGTAGATCAAAACTGTCTTTTACTGGTTTTCATTTTAATAAGTACTTTAGAAGATACAATATCAAAAAATCCTTGCTGTGAAACGGCTCGCCACTCGCCATGCCTTACACGCATCGGTGGTTCAGTGGTAGAATGCTCGCCTGCCACGCGGGCGGGCCGGGTTCGATTCCCGGCCGATGCATTCTATTTAATTTTCCTCACAGGCAGCCACGTAGTGTTTGCTTTTCATCAGGGACAGAATACCCTCTTCAGCATTAACCACAAGCTCGAAAAAAAAATCCTGCCTGCCTCTATAGCAACGAAGATTTAGATGCGTTTGCACGTATTGGATAATTGGAGTTGAATGTATTATTTCAGCGCGATATATTTGGTTATTACATATTTTTTGTAGTAGTTATTAGTAGGTAGGCTTTTGTTTATAATTTCTTCCGTTTAAAAATTATCATTTAACCATCTAAAAATAGTAATTTAAATATATTTTAATAAGTACTTGAAAAGATTAGTAGCACAGATTTAAAATTCCGGTACCTACTAAAAAATCCTTGCTGTGTAAAACACTTGGAAAATCCTTATTGAAACTACGAAAATGCGGGTTGCATTAGGGTTTAATTAATTTTCACATTATCTTAAGTGCTTTGCAAACATACATTATATGAATAATCTAGTAGTCAAAGCGGGCGAAGCCGCAAGAGGGTCGCTAGTAATATAACAAAATAAATCAGCTTCACGCTTTATCCCGCACACAACAGGGTAGGCATAGGGAACCTAATGTTAACCACTTTCTGTCGAATTCTAGAGGCATTGCCTGTTGAGTGGCAGAACGCCACGCCGCGCTTTGCCTCGTCACCAGAGCGAAGAAATGGAAATTTAAATAAATATTTCACTTCCTCCGAATGTTTTCGCTAAGGGGCTAGGAATATTCAAATCTAAGTTTAGATTGTATTTAATAGATATTACACTGGTATTTGTTAAAGCGCGGCCATTGCCTCTGGCTTTGCAGCAGCCTGTAGAAGAGGAGCTCAACCGGTTGCAAAGGGAAGGTGTGATTTTTAAAGTAGAACGGTCCGACTACGGTAGGGGATCGTAACGGTGGTTAAAAGTAATGGTAGTATTAGGTTGTGTAGTGATTATAAAATAACCATTAACCCATTATTGAAGGATTATCATTACTCTTTGCCACGGATTGAGGACCTATTTGCACTTTTAGGCGACCTTAGGAGTTTTAGGGAGTTGGACCTGTCTAACGCCTTTCAACAATGTATTTTGCATGAGGAGTCACAGCCGATGACGGCAATTTCAACACATGTTGGCACTTTTGTTTATAAAAGGGTTCCATTTGGAATAAAATGTATTCCCGAAAATTTTCAAATATCATGGAGGAGACATTGAGTGGATTGCCGTCAACGGCAGTTTTTGCGGATAACATATGTATTACTGGTAAAAATAAGGATGTGCATTTGTCCAATTTAAAAGCAGTACTACAAAGACTTAGTGAAAACGGTTTAAGAATTAACTTTTCTAAATGTAAATTTTTCAGGGACAGTGTCACTTATTTAGGATATAAAATCGATAAGTTTGGTTTGCATACCGACAAAAAAAAATTGAGGCAATTGTAGCTGCACCTCCTCCAATTAATATTACTCAACTTAAAAGTTTTATGGGACTTGTAAACTTTTATGCCAAATTTTGTATGAACATGAGCGATATTCTCAAACCACTTTATTGTCTTTTAAAAAAAATATTAAATGGGAATTAGTGTTGCCCAAATTCAGTCTTGGTCTTGTTCTTGCGTTTTTGCAAGACCAAGACCAAGAACAAGACCGCGTATTTTTAGCAAGACCAAGACCAAGACTGACCGTGCAAGATTTGAGCAAGAACAAGACATAGCCTGCAAGGCTCTTGCGTCTTGCAGCTAGGACTTAGCGCTATTTCACTGAGTAGTTAGGTGTAACAGTTCGGTGTATAGGTAGGTACGCTTAGGAATTCTATGAGACGCAAAAAACTGTAGCAAAGAATATGAAAAACTGGACCTATCTATTAAAATCAAACTGAGTGCATGCATAGTTATGTTTTAACCATCGGCACTTTGATAACGCGGCATCAAAGGTTTTGTACTTACTTCTCAAAGAAATTTGCCGCTTTTCGGAAGTACATGGTTATGATACACGCGCCGGCGGCTTCTTTTGAAATCTAAAACAATCGTTGCCGCCACGCCGAAATCATAACATTTGACACTATTTGATTGCCGCCATAGGGCGTAGGCGTAGGTATACTCATGCAAAATAATTTCGAATTTTAAGAGTACCTACAGGCGCGGTAGAAAGCAAGGAAACGTACTAATAAATAAAGGAATTATTTTAATTCCAGTCATTTCCAATTGAGCTGTGCTTCGAGTCTAACTTAATAATTGTTTTTACTAATTCTCGTTGTTTTCTAAAAACGTATCACGTGTACAATTTAATATGAGTGACGAAGATTCAAATTATTCTAGTCCGAGTAACGAGAGTTTGAGTCACAGATCTAAAAGACCCAAAAGCAAATTTGAGGAGTTTTTCGAAATAATTCATGCATCCCAAACTGCCTTCTGTAAATTGTGCCAACATAAAAAGATTGAAATAAAAATGAAAAACAGAAACACTTCAAGCTTAAGGAAACATCTAATATCTTTCCACAAAAAGGAATCAGAAATATTTCTTCCTGTTAAACCAAAATTAAGTGGAGATATCACAAGCTTTTTAGTAACCGCTGGAAGAAGTGGACAGGTAAGAATATTTTTTTAACAGTTAAAAGAATTATAACTCTGCGTAGCTATTCATGCGATACTTTCAAAAACGCGATTAACTTACGTAAGTATTTTTGAGTTAGTGGTGTTTTCATCTAGGGGTGCGACATATTAAGTATGTAATTATCGTCTTAAATATTTTTTATAAACACCCATATTTTCATTTAATCGGCCAGTAACAACTAAGTACTTTATTTTGGTAAATTACAGTACAGTGCAACCTTAATATAACAAATATCAATTTAACGATTTTCTCGATTTAACAACAACAAACCTCCTCCTCTTATACGCTCAAACCTAGTATGTTTTAAATAATAACACAAGATTTATTGTTTTGGTTCAGTCGGAAAACAGCAGTGACAACATCACGACAGCTACAGTTGATTGGGTGGTGAAAAAATATCTTCCCTTCTCATTTTTCGATGACGAAGCTACACAAGTATATTTTCGACGTATTTGCCCTAATATGGTGTTTCCTAAAAGGTCTACACTTAGAAGGAAAGTCAAAGAGCGATTTGAAGAGCTCCAATTGAATCTCAAGGAACGACTTCAACAATTATCATCTAAAATGTCTTTTACCATTGATGGGTGGACGTCAATTGCTGGTAGGAGTTACTACGGGGTTACTATTCATTATATAGACAACGAATGGAAGTATCAATCTGTAGTTCTTGATTTTATACCATCACGCGGTCGACATACTGGGGAAGATATTGCAACGATTTTCCATGAATGTTTATTGGAATATGGCATAATTGATAAAATACAAGGTATCACGGTCGACAACGCAACTGCAAATACCAAATTTATGTATGAACTGGGCAAACAGCTGCCGCCACACTTTGATTCAGACAATCAACATTTCCGGTGCTTTGCTCACATTTTAAACCTTGGTGTACAAGATTTATTAAAGACCTTAGCATTACACTATGAGTCTGACACTAACGCGCAAGATCAGCAGTACGAAGACTATGCAGACGAAACTGAGGATGAGGAAGATGAAGAATCTGCACCAAATATTGCTGACTCGCGTACATCTGTAACAAAGTTACGCAGTATTTCCAGTAAAATAAAAAGAAGTGAGATAGTGAAGAAGAAGTTTCAGTCTGCTTGTGAAGCAGCTGGCGTGCCATCAAATCTAAATGCCATTCTTGACTGTCCAACGAGATGGAATTCCACACATGATATGATTGGATTTGGTTTAAAAGTGAGAGCGGGCATTGACATATTGTGCAGTTCTGTCACCGAATTAAATGATTTTCAAATCACAGCTAATGAATGGCAGGTACTCGAAAAATTACATAATTTTCTAATAAACTTTAAACTTTTAAGTACAAAACTTGGTGGAGACAAATATGTTACATTACCGCTAGTCATTGTATCATTCAATCTCTTGCTAGATAAAATTGAATCTATGGTAAAACAGTTAGATGAGAAACCTAATCGATCTGAAGTGGATGAAAGGCTCATTCTAGCTTTCCAAGCAGCTCGAGACAAAATGCTTAAACATTACAAGAAGAGCAACTGGATTTATTGTACTTCTTTAATTTTAGACCCAAGGCATAAGGCTCAGACTTTTGACCTGACAATGTGGGGGAAGCAACTTAAAACAGAAAGTCTGCTCAAGTTCAATGAACTTTATGAAGAATATAAAAGTCTACACTCACTGAACAAATCTCTGGAATTACCAGAAAAAGAAAATAAAGTATGTGATGAAGATGAAGACGTAATAGACTTTGATAAACTCTATGAATGTCCCTAGACGTCATCTGGATCTTGTCTTCAAGGCTTAGTGATAGACGAGTTGGAGGAGTACCTGAGAAAACCAAGAACTGCCAGCTCGGAAGACATTTTAGATTGGTGGAGGACGCATGAGACAGAGTATCCGATTTTATCGAAAATGGCCCGTGATTTTCTCTCAATACCTGCAACTTCAGTACCTGCTGAGAGATTATTTTCTAAAGCATCATTAGTAATTAGAAAACATAGAAATAGGTTAAATGATGAGTCAGCCAGATGGTTACTTTGTATTAATAGTTGGTCAAAAAATTGATATAAAGTATCATAACCTAATGATAAAGCTGTTGATTAGTGTTGTATTTTATTTTTTGTTCAAATAAATGATAAATCGTACAAATCTTTTATTAAATTTCTTATAAGTTGAGGGTTCAATCTCTTTCTAGACAGATAAGTATTGTTCTTTAAAATACAGTCAAGTTATTGTAATTAATTTGTTTTTTTACATGTTTTAGCAAATGTAAGCTTATAAATCATAAATGTTTATTAAGAAACAGTTACTTCCATGGAAAACGACATATAGGTCAGTTGATTTTTCGAATTTCTTATCAAATCTTCAGTTATTTATTAATCTGCTTGATCTTTACTATGGCTATGTTAATTCAAGCTCACAATGTTCCAATTCTAATACGTTTTTTAAGATTTAAAGTAAATTTTAAGAAATAGTAATAGACTAATAGGTAATTGCAAGACTTGCAAGACTCTTGCTGCAAGACCAAGACCAAGACCAAGACTGGGAGCGCAAGACCAAGACCAAGACCAAGACCAGGTGTATTGGCGCAAGACCAAGACCAAGACTGGCTAAGTCTCGTCTTGTTCTTGCATTTGGGCAACACTAATGGGAATGGTCAGATAAGTGTAATGCAGCTTTCATAAAAATAAAAAATATTTTAAGTAGTGCTCCTGTTTTAGCTCATTATGATGCTAGCCTTCCACTTATATTATCGGTGGATAGCAGTTCTTATGGCGTGGGCTCTGTGCGCTTCGAGGACGCTCAATGCGGCTGAAGTGGGCTACTCTCAAAAGAGGCTTTAGCAATAGTATTTGGGGTGAGTAAACACCACCAATATATTTATGGTAGACGTTATACTTTGCGCAGCGATCACCGTCCGTTAAGTTATATTTTCGGTAAAAAGAAGGGAATACCGGTCACCGCTGCCAGCCGTCTACAACGGTTAAGTTGGCTGCCTACGATTATGATATCGAGTTCGTAAATCCATCAAAAAACTGTTTCACAGATACTCTTTCCCGTGTTCCTCTCAGTTTGCCATGTTGGCAAACGAGTGGTAATGACCGAGAATGTAGTTATTTAAATTATGTACAAGGACACTTTCCGATTAGTTATAAAGATATTAAAAGTGAAACGGTTAAAGATCTGGTATTAAGTAAAATTTATGGTTTTGTAATGTACGGATGGCCAACTGAGAGATTAACTTATAAAATTTTAAATACTTATTATAATCGAAAGGATAATTTACATGTTGATCAGGGTTGTTTAGTGTGGGGGTTTAGAATAGTAGTGCCTAAGTCATTGAGGGAATTAGTTTTGAATGAAATACATGAGTCACTTGGGGATTGTGAAAATGAAACAAATCGCGCGTAATTACGTGTGGTGGTCCTCTACGAGTGTTGGCGCGCGACGACTCGGTCATGTTCCGTAATTATGGTAAATCGTGTAGTAAATAGACTGAGGGGGTCGTCGCAAAACGAACTGGGCCAGTTTCTTATACTATTGAAACAAATAGTGGGCAAATCCATAAACGACATATTAATCAATTATTGACTCATTTTCAAGCTTACTTTCACTATCCTTTTTCTTTTGTTTAGATCTCATATTTCTGGTATTCTCATTCAGATTTTTATTTGTTCAAGCTTTGTTACTCTCTGAATTTTTAGCACTTCTATTATTTTTCTTTTTTTCATTGATAATTCCTTGAAACCTGACTTTTTTATAGCTTGACTTTTTTTGTAAGATCTCATATTTCCAGTATTCTCATTCAGATTTTTATTTGTTTGAAATTCTTTGTTACTCTTTGAATTTTTAGCACTTCTATTATTTTTCTTTTTTTCATTGATAATTCCTTGAAACCTGACTTTTTTTATAGCTTGACTTTTTTTGTAAGATCTCATATTTCCGGTATTCTCATTCAGATTTTTATTTGTTTGAGAATCTTTGTTACTCTCTGAATTTTTAGCACTTCTATTATTTTTCTTTTTTTCATTGATAATTCCTTGAAACCTGACTTTTTTTATAATTATTTATATTTAGGACTATAGACGTATCTGATTCAGAAAATCAGGAAGACTTAATGGTTTCAGATGAGTCCTTCGCCAGTGAGGAGGTAAAAACTAGTGAGCCACAATCGCCCTTGCTAAACTTTATAGTGTCGACAACAGGGAACTCTCCAATAAAACTTCCTCGGCTTAATTTAACACTAGCTTTACGATCGTTTTTCATATACCTATCTCTACGAAAACGCGTCAATTTGACGCATGAACGATTATATATAACAACAATTAGAAAAGAATGTATTTATATACTATAAGTAAGAAATAACATTATAAGACATATATTTATAAAAAGTTTTTATTATTTAATAATTATATTATAATATTTCAGTATTCCGCATTTATTTTGCGCATTTTTTACACAAATACTCTATTTTGTTTATACACTTTCCACAAACAACCTTTTTACATATTTTGCAGATGTTATTGCTCCTGTTTCTTTTACAAAAGCCAATTTGGCAAGTCTTGCGTTCTCCCGAAGTACTAGTACTAGGTGATGGGTGATTATAATCTTTGTTTTTGTATTTTTCCTTTTCTCCTTCTGCAAATTCTTTGGCCAACTGAAATAGATAATCTTTTCTGGACATTTTTGATCCAGTACACTCTCTGTATAAGATCCATGCGTTTATTGCCGCTAAGTCTAAAATGTTGAATAATACCTGGAGAGGCCATCGAAAAGATGCTGCTTTGGTGGTATATTTGCGAGCCATTTGGTCTACTACGTCGACTCCAAACTTTGTCTCATTGTAATATGCTATTGTTTCTGGAGTATGTTTTTTATTGTCTTTTATTGTTACAAATGTATGCTTAGTACTTAGTAACAGCACCTTTAGGTTTGATTTACTTTTATATATAGTGAGTATGCATTTTCCTGATTTATAATGTTCTGAAGAATACAAATTAATTTTATCTTTCTTGATTTTGGCTGGCTTTGGAAGTTCTCTTTTATTGGCTCGAATAGTTCCAAGTAAACTAGTTTTTTTTGCAACTAATTTTTCAGCTAGAGGAAAACTGGTGAAAAAATTATTCGTGGTTATATTTCTGCCTTGATGAAGATACGGTTCGGCTAATTTTAAAACTACAAATTCGCCCAAGGGTGTTGAAGTTATACGGGCCCTCGTACAATGGTAAAAGCTTAGTGCTTTTGCCAGCATTTTGAAATGCGGTTTTTACTATTTTAACCAATTCCCCTTTCTTATAAATATGAGCTGGTCTGCGCCCCTTGTCATAATATTGTTTCTGTTTTTCCTGCTCCCTATTGATATTATTCTTAACTTCTCTACGTAGAGACGACAGTCACAAGACAGGTCGCAAGATTCACGAGTGAAATTTCCTATTTCATTAGGTGTTGGATTACTCTCACTATTTATTACTGTACCAAACATAACCTCCGCGGGAGTCCGGCCTATTGTCCTTTGTAGAGTGTTGTTAAGTCCCCACTGAATCTTACCGAGATGGCTATCCCAGTTCTTTTCATCGTCCCTTAGGTTCTGCGCGGTCAGGGAGTCTAAAAGGGTGCGGTTGTATCGTTCAACCTGCCCATTTGACCTTGGACTCGCCACTGCATTTAATATAGGTATTATAATGTTTTAATAAGTCATCGTACTTTGTGATCTCTGAAAGATAACATTTTTAAAAACTTTTTTTGAATTCGTTCTAATCAGTTTGTATGTGTTTCATAATATGGATTCCAGATAGTTGAACAATATTCAAATTCAAATTCAAATTATTCTTTATTCAAATAGGCAATTACAAGCACTTTTGAATCGTCGAATGAACATATGAACAAAAGGCTACCACCGGTTCGGAAGGCAGTTCTGCTGAGAAGAGCCGGCAAGAAACTCAACAGTTGCTCTTTTCAAAATCAATGGTACAATCTATTACATTAGCTGGCAGCTATCCTGCATTACATTCAATAGACATTAATTCCATACATGCTTATCCTCTAGATATTCTTGAACAGTGTAATACGCTTTACTTGTTAGAATTTTTTTTACAGATATTTTAAATTTTTGTAGTGGCAAACTAAGAATACACTGCGGAATTTTATTATATACACGTATACTCAGACCCATAAAGGATTTATTAACTTTTTGGAGGCGAAAACTTGGTGTAACAAGCTTATCTTTATTTCTCGTTCCTATCGTATGACTGTCACTATTTTTGCTATGACAATGTATATTTTGTCGGACAAAGAGAATGTTATAATATAGAAATTGGGAAGCAAGTGTAATAATACCTGCATCTTTGAAAACATCTCGCAGAGAATCTCGAGCTCTTAGATTATAAATATATCTCACGGCTCTTTTTTCGAGAATAAATATTGAATTGGTATCTGAAGCACTGCCCCATAGCAGCATTCCATAAGATAAAATACTATGAAAATAGCTATAGTAGACTAGTCGGGCAGTTTCAACATCCGTCATTTGTCTTACTTTTTTAATTGCGAACGCGGCAGAGCTGAGTTTATCCGCAAGTGCTTCCAGATGAGCATTCCACTGGAGTTTGGAATCTATAGTTACACCTAGGAAAATAGCTGATTCCGATAAATTAAGAGCTTCTCCTTTAATTAGTAGACTAAAATTATGTTTTTTTACATTTTGTAAAGTAAACTCAATACATTTAGTTTTTTTAGCATTTAACATTAGATTATTAACATCAAACCAACGAAGAATATGCGATAATTCACTATTCACTTCGTTTATTTTATTTCGGTCAACCTTAAATATTAAAGAGGTATCATCCGCGAAAAGTACAATATCACATAGGTTCTTCACATAAAAAGGCAGATCGTTAATATAAATAAGAAATAAAAGAGGACCAAGAATAGATCCTTGTGGAACGCCCATCTTTAGAGGAGATCCAGATGATTTTACATTATTTATACTAACCTTCTGGATTCTTCTTTTTAGATATGAGGCAATAAGATCAAGGGCAGTACCCTGTATACCATAATGATATAGTTTTAATAACAGAGTTTCATGGTCTACACAATCAAAGGCTTTGGATAAATCACAAAATACTCCAATAGCATTTTATGACTTCTCCCATGCGTCATAAATGTGCTTTAGAAGTGCAGCACCCGCATCAGTAGTGGACTTGCCTTTGGTGAAACCATATTGCTCACTATGGAAACAATTGTTTATATTTAAGAAAATTGTGAGCTGATTGAACATTATTTTTTCAAATATTTTACTTAAGGATGGTAAAACAGAGATCGGTCTGTAATTTCCAGGCTCAGATCTATTTCCATTTTTGTAAAGTGGCACTATTTTGCTATATTTCATTATGTCAGGAAAAGTACCGGATTCTACACAATTGTTAAAAATTAAAGCAAGGTAAGGAGCAATACTAGGTATAATTGAATTAAGAACTTTAACAGACATGCCCCATAAGTCACCAGTTTTCTTTAAATTTAGGCTTTTAAAAGTTTTGACAATTTCATCTGGTGACACATTCTTAAACACAAAATTTTGTCTACAACTATTTACATGGTCTTTAGTATTAATGGCCCAGGACTTATAAGAACAGTGCTCGAGTCCGGGCTCTCGCAGGCCATATACTCGGTCTTTGACACGTTGCCAATATACATTTCATTCACGGAGAATGGTTATGTAACGCAAATGCTGCAGCTAGAATGTATCGGAAAAGATATCAAAAAGCTGAACGTCATCCCGATTATCGTGTATTTCAATTTTTCTCTCTTCAACAAAGAAGTAATCCAGAAAGTGTCGTACCAT